>JAOXJP010195993.1:0-26127 GCA_025762735.1 Platanus orientalis
CACACACACACACAGAGAGAGAGAGAGAGAGAGAGAGAGAGAGAGAGAGAGAGAGAGAGAGAACAATATATGGGCTTACAGGTTAGTGAGTTGTCCAAGATGAGATTTTTTATGGCTTTGAATTTGGGCTTGGATTATGGATAGACTCAGGCCCAATTTGGGTTATTGTTAAGGTATTACATTCTAAGTTCGGGTCTATTCGTGGGCCGATTTTTGGGAGTATTTAAGGGACAAGTTTAGGTTTAAGGGTTTGGACCAAGAAGATTATTTGGGAACAAGTCTGGTTCTAATGGATTTGATCAAGGTTTTGGTCTAATCCGGGTTTGGGGTTTTGTTTCAAGGTTTGATCTAGGATTAGTTTAAGAAACGAGCTTTGGGTTGGTTTTAGGATTTGGCTTAGGAAGGAGTTAGATGTGGAAAGTTAATGAGGGATTGTTCTGCTCGTCTGCGGCCTTGAAGAAAGATGTCAATCTTGAAAGCTGCACCAAAATTTGGTGTTAACAAGTCTTATCTCTACTCTTTCCATAGCTCCAATAGTGCCCGTGGATTCAATCAAGCCTCTATGTGTTGATTTTGTTTAAATATTTATTTATTCAACTAAATAAAAAAAACCTTCAATTGAATAGATATTACAATTATTTGATTTAGTCTATAGAAATTTAGTAGCTATGTTTGGCTTCAAAATTTCGAGCATCATAAAAACGTTGCATTTGAGTAAAGGAATAATATAATTAACTTTTTCTTCTTATTTTACGTGATTTTTCTCTATCTTTTATTCTTCATGTCAATGGGTTTTTCAATAGAGCTTGTTTATTCAGATCCCTTAATTGTTTTTTAAAGCAGCATTTGAAACCTGTAATGGTGTGTTTCCATGAACACATTGGGTTTGATTCGGCCACTACACATGCATCTCATCGAAATGGGGTTAAGGCAAGGCGGGATTTGGTAGGACAACTTATAGAGTGATTAAAGTAAGAATGATATTAGGATTGACACATAAATGATATTCATTTTTTGGGGATGCTTTTCACTTTTTTGAATTGATGTGTCAGCCCTGATGTCATTCTTACTTTAGACACTGTTTAAGTTGTCTTACAGAATCTGGAGCAGGTTAAGGCGAGTTCTGTATGACCTATCTAACCACTGACATGGTAACCAATGAAGCAAGACGGTCCCCACAAAGAAGCTCAGAACAACCATCAACATCAAAGGCGTTCACAAAGAGGTTGCAATCATGTCAAGTCTTCTTAACAACATCGCCATTCTCATAGTTATGAAGATATTATGCCATGCACATTGTCATGGGGCTTTGTGAATCACTCATGGTGTCTTCACCAAATTTCAACTTAACTCAGCCACTTTTACCACTTTCAAAAACCAATTTCCATTTTGTTGGTTAGTCCTTTTTCAAGTTTATTTTAGTTTAGGATGTTGGGTGGAAGGTTTGGTTTTAAAGATCCATGTTTGTTCACTGCATATATATATATATATATATTGGATTAATGGTGTTGTATGATGGGCAATCTAATAATTTTTTATAATTGTATAGTTTAAAAGGTTAACAAAATGGGTGGGGATCTTAATACCCTACTTTCTTAAGTGTATGATTTCAAGGTGGTGCTTTTCATACTTTTTTTGGGTTTCAGAATACCGAAGACCAGAAAAAATACATTAAATTGTATAGTTATTCAGCTTTGTTACTGTTAATATGTTTGCTAATTTGCTAGATTATTAGGATATTGTTTTCTATTCTTATTTTTTCATGCTCACTGAAATCAAAACTTATATTTTTTATCACGTGCTTACCTCTCGGCTCTAGGCTCCCTTAACATATTATTCTCACATGGGGCTCGGATTATATGAAAACGAATCTTGTGAGAACCGTGCAAACGGCATCAGAGGGGCTGATGCATCAGTACCGAAAAGTGATTTACATTTTTTGGAGGGCACTTATCACATGCTGATGTGTCTGCACCCTCTTGCGGATTGCACAGTTCTCACAAGATTTATTTTCACCTAATTTTTTCCCTCTCAACTGATAGCACATTTGATGCTCATGATGACGCCATAAATGTTGTTGGTATTGAATATTGGGATTGTAGTTGGCAAATAATTAACTTTGCCATGCTATTTGCTGTTTTTGAGTGCATTGTTAAGGGTATATAAGATTATTAATCTAAATGCTTTTGACAAATTATATTTTTAATGAATTTCATTTATTATCTTTATTTTATTAATATCATTAATTTTTACTCAATGAAATATTTTAATACCACATATTATAAATATTTAAAAAAAAATCCCAAACCACATTGCTCTTCCAAATTCACACAAGTACATAACTAGTTAATTTTTTTTTAATGGATAACGAACAAAAACTTTATTGAAAGAAGGGCTAGAATATATATGTATGCAACCAAAACAAACACAGTCCCCCAAGAAACAAATAAAAAACAACTAACGATAATTAACAGTCCAGCATATGATCCCCCATAAAAATCCCCTGTTGATTTACACCCTATTTCACTAGGTTATCAGCCAGGAATTTTGAGACCTAGTAACAAAAGTGTAGAGTAGTATTTACCCACACAAATAAAATGTTGCATCCTCTAAGAGCCACTAACCTTTTTCTCCCCGGCTAAACATTGTCTTTGAGTCCCTTTCAATAATAGTCATTTAATCCTCTCGCCTTGATCATACATAGATTTTCAAGGAGTCCTACCAGCTCCGCACTATTAGAATCACTTCTCCCTAGTTGTCTACATTTTAATAGGAAGACACGACCTTGGAACGCAATGCATTACATTTAGAATTCTAAAAAAATCTTTTGTTTTTTTCTTTTAGGAGCTCCTATCCTCTTCAATTTCTAATAATGCAATCGAGACTCATGCATTTCAAGTGATTCTTTTACTTTTTTACTTTTTCAGTTTGATTTTACCCAATTGGAAGGAAATTATTCCATTTTGTTTTGTGCACGTGAGTACATATGAACTATAACAAGAATGGATTGCTTTGCATTCATGACCAAAGTTATGAATGAAAACATAAATCATTTCATTTTATAGAAAGCAAGGAAATGTTCTGTGATGACAAAAGCGTCTATAGCATTGTCTATGGTGAATTATAAGCTGACACATGGTGTGTTTGGTGTTCAAAAAATTCCAAGCACCCAAAAAACAAGAAAAAAAAAATCATGTGTCAACCAATGACATGCCTACATAGGTCTGTGTCAACATAGACAATCATTCTCCTTATAAAAAAAAAAAAATAGATGAGTTCACTTCTTATTTTAATAAGCAAATTAATCTGAATGTAAGAATGTTCATTTGGAAGTGGAACGATGACCTTATGACTCCAAATGCCGTGCAAATCTAAAATGAAATGATATCATTATAGGTGGCAACCAAACATGGCCTCTTTCGGATCAATTTCATTTTTGACTTTTCTCATTATGTAATTGGGTCAATCCCAAAACCAAAATAAGGTTAGCCATGAAAGTAGCAAATCAAGATTAGGATTGAGGGGGAGGGCGGGAAAGACGTTTGCTACAGCTCGAAATGTGGTAAAGTCCGGTAACCCACAATGTGACACTTACCTCAAAAAATTGAAAATTACCTATCAAAAAGTGAATGCTAGTAGACGATTTCAACTCTAAAGGGAGAATACTAGTCCATTGGATCTGTGATGGCCCACAAATGACGCTGTACAAAGGAATACGATCATGACGGTGGGAGTCATTTAATGTATCGTGAAATTGGATACACGTCACTTTCTTCTTCACGTCACTTTCTTCTTTATTGTAATCCGGATAACTTGTCTGCTTGTAAGCTTGGTCTTTGTTGTGGACCAGCGAAGGTCACCACATGAATAAGCAATCGTAAGGACACCACTCGTATTGGTGGATTGGAAAGAAAATTAGGTGCAAATGAATTTCGTGAGAACTGTGCAAATCAGACCAGAGTGCGGACACATCAGCACAGAAAACTAATAAGTGCCCCTAAAAAATTGTAAGTTACTTTTCTGTGCTGATGAATCAGTCCCCTGGTGCTGTTTGCACAGTTCTCCCGAAATTCATTTGCACCTAATCCGGGCTCGGTGGATTGCTCCTTTTTCCAGTTTGCAATTAGGTGAGGGGCTCTCAAGTGAGATGTCACAATTTTTACAGCAAATTGATATTGTAGGTATTACTGCAAATAAAAGGTGGGGTGTTGATTTATTTTTTACCAAAAAAAAGAAAGAAAAACCTAATGTTAAAAAGCATCCCCTAGCATGCGAAAATAATCTTCTTCTATGGTCTTATGACCTGGTAAGGCCTATTTAACAAGTGGCACAAGAGGATTGGTGGGAAAAAGTGAAAATTATCTTTCAAAAATTGTAATTCACTTTTTTCCCTTAGCATGAGAGCGCGGCATGGTCTTTCTACCAGATGGGTTGGGGTTTTAAACCCATGAACAACAATTTTGCAATGGATTGCATGAATGTCTACTCTTCCTGATTGGGTTTAACCAAGATATAGTGTAACAATAAGTTCACGATCCACTGCCATACAAATCCCGTCGAAAGGACTTTCTCCTTCTAATCATTTCTAGTCTGAATGAAGACATATCACATCAATACCCATCCAGCATCATACCTGCCAAAGGCTACTTCGATAAATACACATATACTCATATATATATATAGCCCAGTCCTTCGACCCATTTGCTGTTACTTGGATACAAAGCATTGCCACTCATACTGGTCAAAGCGTGACAAAGGTCGTAGGTAAAAAAAATGGTATTAAAGAGGGTGTTCTAATGTATGTGTATTTATCAAAATACCCTTTGTCGGGGGATAAATCAAAGTCACCAGACAAACCAATTATTAGATGCTGCCTGTATTCATATTCATATAACAAAGCACAATTACAAGGAACCACTAATTTCATAATCTTATCTTAATAAAGGGTGAAAAGGGTCCCTCCCACCAACCTTTCTTTCTCTTCGCACTTAAGCAAAATAGATGAGGTTATCAATCCAAAGTTCCTTTATGGTAGTTTCCTACAAACAAATGAAAAAGGTCATATTCTTTTTTCTGGGTGGAGGTGGGGATACGCACTGGAGGGTAACACTAAAATTCAGCTACGATCTTAGCACAGGGGGTGTTCTAAGCTCGGTTCACCAAACTCAAGTTTACTGTCTTATTACCTCAAGCTAGCTGAATCATACACCTCTCTCTCTATATATATATATTAATATAATAAATTATATTTACATATATGATACCTTTTATTAGACGAGTTTTAAATGTGTTAGCGCTGAGTCTAGCACAATCAATCCGGACCCTTTAGCCAGAGGATCTCAATTGAAAGCTCAAGCTCAGCTCAAGCCGAACTGGCTTGGCTTCTGTGAGCACAGAATATGTGCATAATACATGTCGGGGGTTGAGAACACTCATTTCAGCATTGAAAAGTGATTTGCATTTTTTGGGGTGTGTGTTTATCACTTTTCAATGCTGATGTGAGTGATTACATGCCTCTGAACATGAATTGTACACAGATTTTGAGTGCACAAAATCTGGAGCGCGAACTGACGAACCGTTCTTCTACTCGATCCTAGCCAATGCAGTCGATGAGGACTCCCCACTTAAAACCTAATTTATTACTTATTCAATGGTAAGGATCATAAAATCAAATTAATTACGTACTACATAGTCACAGAAGCTGCCAAGTGTGGACTACTGGCTCAAGTGTCAACCGTGGGTGGGTCCCCCAAAGTTAAAAAGATGGGTTCGGACAAAACAAACCGACATTGAAAATAAGAATCCTGATTCATGAATTCAGGATTAACGCGGGCGAGATAAGCTACATAATAACCCTGAATTTTCAACTAAGTACTTATGGTACCACATTTAACACTTAATAAATCCCTTAATTGCTTCATTCAATAACGAAAATATCCCTGCAGCAGATGCTCAAACGAGGGTAATATCGTCCATCGAACATAATTTTTTTAAGTGGGAGCGGCTACTCTTCCGATATGCCGATAAAATCGCACAAAAGTCTACACGTTTCTGCAATTTGAATTTTAAATTCCCTGAGAAAATTGCCCTATGGCCTTGCTCTATTTTACATTATGTACCTCTGCCATTTGGGCATTGCCTACTTGTATCTACCTCCCATTTTGAGCAAAGTGGATTTCCTCTAGCCCTTTTACTAGTGAGACTGAAGCACCAGGGCCAGGTGACACATGGCCAAAAAAAAAAAAAAAACCATCACAAAAAATGAATGAGGATTTGTTTTTTTTTTTTGTTTTTACTTTTTTTTTGCCCACATGTCACCTGATGCCCTATGCTTCAGTCTCACTATAGTAAATCCTCGATACATTGAGGTTTGTGATGAGGTTTGGGATGATTTCATTTCTAAATTTAGTTAACAAATGTAGTATCCATCAAAAAAATTTTAGTGAACAAAATCAGTATAAATCTGAGTGATTTCATTTTGAACCATTACCAAATGGCTAAAAATGCCTTCCGAATTCGAAATGAAATGGTTATATTACAGGTGGTTGCTAAACATGCCCTCAATCAAATTCTCTTATAATTATAATTGAATATCTAATTGGGCAGCTGGTAAAACATGGTAGGTTTGGTTAGGGTTAAGAATCACGACCCCTAATACTCTCTTAGATTTGATCGGTTCAAGTTCTTAGCCTAATGCATGTCATACAGTTCGCTCAAATACTTGAGCTGATTGTTGGGAATTACAATAATAAATGAAATGTGCTTGAAAAATACACTTGATTGTGGTAGGTTTAACTATGATTAAAAATTGCCACTTGTTATTTTCTTGGCTTAACGGTGAAAGAAATGGGCTCTACAAGTGCACATGATTGGACAAGCGCAACTAACCGATCGAGTGCACTTGTCGAACCCCATACAAGGGAGATGTAAAAACACACACACGCACACGCACACGCACACGCACACGCATGCACATACAAATAAGATTATCTGGGAAAAAATCTTAAAAATATTAAAATATTGATGATGCTTAAAACCAAGATATCTGCCTAAATATTGCTTTATGATTTATCAACCGTGTCTTACCCTAGTGAACAGTCTGTAGTCTGGCCTAGTGAATTTCAGGGACTTGTGATGGTAGGATTCACAAAATAAGAAGTCCCAAAAATTAAAACGAGTCTTATATACGGTTCGGGGTGTTTTGGCAAATTTGATTCTAATGCGTCGCCACTCCACCGGACCACCTATGATCTCAGTGGTGCATTCGTAATATCAATCAACAACTCGGGCCTATAACTAAGAATCCCACTACTCCACCAATAAAAAAGAAAAAACAAAATCAGATATTCTTTTTGAAAAATATTTTTGCTACACATGCTCTTCTTCCCAGTTCCTATTGGTTTCTTACCTTGCAAGCAGCAGCCAATCTCTCTCTCATTCTTCTCTTTTTTTTAACCAATCAGCATAAGTTTTTCTCCGCAACCGATCTATGAAACCCTCGAATCTGATGGATATTTTTCTACTTCGTTCCATTCTTGCTTTCTTTATGCCGATTTATACTGGAAAATGGATTCTCTCTGCATTTTGAAAATGTTAATTCAGAAGCTTAGCTTTGTCTATTTACTGGTAATTGAATTTCTCCTTTTTTTTTTCTTCATGTTCTTCAGCTGTAATCGACTGTAACCTACTCATTTTCTGTTTTGGTTCGAGTGTTTTTGATTTTTTTTTGGGGTGCTTTATTGAGGTTGTTTTTGTATGATGAGGCTTTCACTGGATTTCTCCTTCGTCTTCTTCAATCTTCTTCTTATTTGTGTTTTCTGGATTTTAGCAGGGAAACAAGGAGTTTTGAATTCCTGTTTTAGGCTTTAAAAATGTCTTTTAGAAGGGCGCCCGAGCAGTCACCGCAGAGGCGGATTCAGCGGACTCAGACTGCGGGAAATTTAGGAGAATCGATCTTTGATAGTGAAGTTGTGCCGTCATCGCTCGTCGAGATTGCTCCAATCCTTCGGGTTGCTAATGAAGTTGAATCCAGCAATCCAAGGGTTGCTTATCTCTGTAAGTTACTAAGTTCCAGTTGCCTTTTCTCCTCCTGTTTATTGAACTTTAATTCAAGTGCCCAGGTTCTGTTTCTATTCGTTTTAATGAAATCTTTTTCAAACCTTTCAAAAAAGAACAAGTTTCTAGGTTCTATACATTTTTTTGCACGCTTTCCCAGTGTTTGGAATGCTGTAATTTGTAAAATTTGTCAAGGCGTTGTGTAATACTCTCCGTATTATTGAGTACGGCATGTTGTAGTGAAGAGAAAACCCTTATTTATGTCCTTGATTTATTGGTTTTATATATTGCGAAGTAGTTATCAAGTTCTACACTTAACATGTACACGCACTAGGTTTTTGGGGTGTGTGCTTGAAGTGGGTTTCACATGAAAGTATAGAAGTTAGTCCTGCTGCACCTTCATGTTGGAGCAATCACTTTAGGTGAATACAATAGTAACTATGGATACAAGTTCTGAAAAATCTATTGGACCACAAAAAAGGAACATCTCTTATATTCTGTTGAATTTCAGAATTCACAATACCATGATGGCTATTTGGTTTAGGCAGCGTTGTTTCTTGTATTCTTAACAAATGCTTTTAGAACAACTTTTGGTTACATAGTGTTTCATTTTTCTGTTAAAATTTGCGTAAGACTTTTTTTTTTTTTCATCACTGAGCAACTCCTGCACAAGCACTTCATATGATCCTCTTCATTTTTTTTTTTTTATAAAGAAATTTCATTAAGAGAAAAGGGATGAGAAATCCATGAAGACAAACAAAAACACGAAGTAACAAAGCAAGGACCTAATTGCATAAGAAAAAGGACCCCCAATCCCTTTTAGCACTCACGATCGTGTAGTCCCCCATATCCTCTTCATTAGGGTCGTTAATCAGGTCATGGGCTCGAACCATAATTTTACCGATATCTGGATGCAACACCCGATTTCATCAAACTTATAAAAGGATTAGGCGCGTTTGATAACCCAATGACATGGCGAGCCACTTGTGTAAGCCTTGCTTAGATTTGAAGATAGTCTTACAATTGTTATTGGGCCGGATTTGGATTTTGTGGCATTGACTTCTTGCATCAATCTTAGATAACTTCTGTCTCGCATATCAAAGTCCATCATATCAGCCAACAACATTATGGGGAAGATGTCTGATTTTGTTTTGCTTTTAGCCCTGTTATCAAAACAAGTATGTGAATTACCATCTTTGCATGAATATTGTAGGGACCATGTGGACTCATGCTTTCTTGTATCATTCTATTTAAGAAATCCTCTACTTTCTTTGTAACTATTCATACCCCTCAAGGCATAAGAATAATGCAGCGAGCTAACCAAACTAGATCTTGGAATGCGTCGATCTGATGTTGAACGCCTTCATTGGCAGTTATCCATTTGGAAGTTCATTTATTGTGATATTCACAAATTATTTATCATTATGGTTTTAAATTGCTTGATTATGGCTTTATCCACGATGTTTTCCTCTTTCACAATATGGTAATACATAATTCCCCTCTCTTTTGATTCCTCAACAAATTCACGCAGACTGAGGAAAGAACATCTTCTAATTTAACCGCTTTGGCATGACTTTCTTTTTTTCATTATGAACCTTGCAGCAAGGGCGACCTTAAAATTGTCATTATGAAACATGAACATGTTATTGTTGCTTCTATGCTTAAAATCCACATTAAATTACGATGGCCTCCCCGAAAGCTCTTGGGAAGCAATAATTTCTATAACTTCACAAAAGCCTTCATTCTTATATTTGCATGGCCAATTGAAGATGGCATAAGACAGCATTCATTTTCCTTAACTTTGCCTTTCAGTTAAACCCCCACAAACTTGTGGGTTGTTAATGCTTCTCTGCCTTCAATGGCAACTTGTTTACCATGTATTTGGATCATTTTTACGACTTCACCATCAATTATCAAATCCAATGCTTTTTGTTCTTTGTGCATCATAATTAGATGATATTATCATGTACGGAATTCTCTTCTTTGGTTTTCAGAGAGTACATAGATCGGGGTACATCTTCACTTTTGTTCTTTGTGCATCTTCACTTTGTTCCTCCTCTTCAATAAATAGCGACTCATTAAAAAAACTAGGGGTTTGACATAAAAAATGATGTGGATCAAGTCGACATATTAGCTAGGGGAGGGTTGGTCAAACTGTGTTAGTTTGGTGTGATCGATTGGTGCTAATGTGCTGGAATAATGTAGTGAATGTTAATCCGAGGGAAATAGATCTAAAACCTAAGGAAATTGGAGATTTAATGAGCAAGTTGCAAAACAAGAACAAAATTATGTTATTCATGTTTAACTTGAAAGATATGAACAATGAGCAGACAAGAAAAAGGGTTGTAGAAAGCTATGAAATTACCAAACTCAATTAACCATCATTTCAAATATAATAAATCAAGGAACACAAAAAAAAAAAAAAAATGTCCCTAGGCTACATGTAGACAACCCTAAGGACCTCTAGGATTTGTCTGTTACAAGGTAAACCATGGGAAAAGGGGGGAAACTGTACTTTCCCCCCCAAGAAACCCCACTTTCATGATCTGATGCATAAGGATACCAGATGGGAAAACTTGGTAAATCCACCTAGGGTGTCGAACCTTTTTCATGTTTTCCTTCTTCATGTATTTGCTCATTCACCTATTCCTACCAAAACAATGTGAATAAGAGGGGAACGGAAGGGAAGAAAATGAACAATAACTTTTTTTTTTTGTGCTGAATAACAGGGTGTGTATATAAATGGGGGGGGTGAAAGATAGGATGCAAGAGAACCGACCAGAAGGAGATTCTGAATGAAGGAGGGGATTTGGGGGGGGGGGGGAGAAAGAAACGACAAATAAAGAGAAGAGAGATGAGGAAGACTTTCCCAAATCTCATACAAGATCATCACAATTACATCTCGTCTACACAACTACCCACAACGATACCTTCTTTCTCCACTCCCCTCTTTGCTAACCCATTTGCTACCGCATTAGCCTCTCTTGGAATCTAGTTGAATGAGATATTCAAGGAAGAAACCAGAAATACCGTTTCCTTTAGGAGATGGGAGAGTCGCCAAGGACTTGGACTACCACTAGCCATCCATCTTATAGCAACCGCCGAATCTCCTTTTAGCACTAAGGTAGATGAAGATATCCCTCTGGAATGGATAAGCTGCAGACCAAATAGGAGAGCCTTTGGTTCCGCATATAGAGCATTCCTATTTTCAAAAGGACCAAATATGCCACTAAACATGATCTCGATGCATCAAAAATAATACCACCCATACTTGACGGACTCAAGTTACCCATTGAGCTTCCATCAAAGTTTAACTTCAGAAAATTTCCCATGGGTGGGGACCATCTATGTTCCACTTGAAGAATATGAGGGGAAGAGTTGATGATGTTAAATAAATCCCTTGTAAGGTTGTTCACCAAAATACCCTGGAAGCAAGGCACCTCAGAGGCCCAAAATGCCAATCGGATATATGATGATGATAGGAAGATATCTTCATAGCACCTTACCCCTTTTTTGAATGGGGCAACATGCCATAAGCTTCAGAAATCTGCAATTTCTAAAGGCTGCCAAAGAAACACCAAATATGTTAATGAAAAACCACCATACTTCTATGACATAAGGACAATGAATAAATATGTAGTTTACCGATTCACCGTCCTGGAGACATAAATGGCACACATGAGGGAGAAGGCACCAACCCTTGCGCTTGCGCTGGAGCATGTCGCTTGTATTTACACATTTATAAGCCACCTCCCAACATAAGGCTTTATATCGAGGAAGACTATGAGATTTTCAAATGACTTTAGAAGGAAATGAAAAGGAAGAAGAATGTGCACTAGGAGGAAAAGAACAATCAATTAGCATTTTTCAAAAGGATGAAGGAGTAAAACACCCACTTGACGAAATGGACCATAAAGGAGAGTCAGGGGACATAAGGTCAATTAATACCTCGAAAAGGAAACAAAGGATCGAGGAAGCCTCCTCAATCTCAAAATCTCTTATACCTCTACGCAAGCTAAGATCCCATGTCACATTAAAGCTTGGGGAGGACATAGAATAGAAGCAGGAGATTGGTAAACCTTTATTGAATGATATAGATAATATCCTTTGGAATCTAGAAATAAGCACCACATCATTCCACCACGTATCCTCCCAGAACTTAATTCTATCACCTTTTCCCTAGTCATATCTTGCATAAGAAATGAAACGTGGGTAAATCCTACTGATGTTCTTCCATGGGCATGTAATTTTGACTTTTCCCCTTGATTTAGTGTCCCACCCATTTTCATACATCCCATATTTGGTTGTAATAACTGAATGCCACATATTGCCATCTTCCTAGGGAACCTCCATAATCATTTTGCCAGTAAAGCATAATTCCTAATTGATAATTTTCCCAAACCCAAACCCAAACTCCTAATTTCCAACAGCTTGCACATCATGTCTTAACTCAATAGATGATCCCTTCTTCTATCCCTTGGTTTCCAAAGGAAATCTCTTTGCATTTTGATGTGGACAATTTTTTTAGGCTAGTCTATGTGCCACGCCAAAAGAGGGCTAGATTTAAGGCCATGTCATTTTTTTATTTTAAGGTTTTGTTTGCATGAGAGAGGTTTTCTATAAAGCAAAATATTGCCAAGTCCTTAGGGATTTTTAGGAGAGTTTTATTACTTTTTTTTAATGTTAGGATTTTACATAATGGGGCCCACAAAAGCTTGCTGGTCGTGTAAGTCCTTATTGGACTTTACAATTTTGACTCTATGGGACCCACATCAAGTTTGTATGGCGGCCATGGAGAAACCCAAAACCATGAGATTTTGTTTAAAATATTTTGGTGGGGTCCACCTTGCCAAAACGTGAGCTAAAATAGTCTCACATATTTTTGGGATATTTTGATTCATGTGGGGTCCACTTGCTTGGTTAGCAAGTTTAATAAATGTGGCAACTAAGGTTTTAGTTTTAGAAGCCTAATTTTTAGGGCTTTTAGTTTTTAGGATTTTTTTTTACAAGAGTTGTAATATCTATTTAAAGGGCACCTTGCAATGAATAAAGTAGAGAATATTGATTTGAAAATTTATTTGGCACATACGTGTGTGATTTATGGGTTGCGACCCAAACCTCTCTCTCTCTTCTCTCTTTGGTTGAGCCATGAGTTCCGTACACCCCCTCTTCTATCGTCTTCTTCTCTTAACTTCTTCTTTCCATCTTCTACAATCCCCACGCCTTCATCTTCTTCCATTCTCACACCATTGTTCTTCTTCTCCATTCCCTCTCCATACTTTCTTATCTTGGCTTTCCCCTTTTTTAGGTAATTAAGCTTTTTTATTAAAAAAAAAATACTTTCTTATCTTTCTCTTTCTTTCCCAACTCCTCTTTAGAATTTTCTGCATCTTCCATTACCTTCATTGACCTTCATCAACACCACTCCCTAACCTTTACTCCTTTGAGAAAACCCTTCTACCAAGGTATAACTACCCCTTGGGCGATCCAATAGGAGTAGGATTCTGTCCCCTAATACTTCTCCCTATTAAATACGGACAATCACAAAATAGTTCAGGCAGCACCTTGTTCTGCAGCAGGGAATCGTTGAATATTTTTATACTTTTGGAGTAGGATTTGAGGTCGATTCCAACACTTTTCAAGAGGTCTTGGGAGCTATTCTAAGAGGTAAAAAAAATACTTTAAAAGCTTGAGTGAAATTGAAGTGGTGTTTGATTCTTTGGAGTTTTTGCTAATTTTTGAGCATGGCATAATTGAGGGTTTTCTAGAATAAATAGTTAGAGACCTCGAAATTTTATGAGAACACCCTATGTACCTATGTGGAATAATCCCAGAAGTTCAGAATTTTTTGACGCACGTTCGGGGTGTTTTCGTTATTTTCAACTTTCTGGAAAAATTAATAATTTTCCCCTAGCCTTGAAAATTTCAGATTTTATTTGTTGGGTTATTCATTAATTATTTGAGGGCTTTCGCATTGTATCCTACACCACATTTTCTCAATAGATTTAATCACTTTGCACAAGGCCTTAGAAATAGACATGTTAAAGAGGGTAGATTTTATCAATGCTACTTTGCCACCCAATGATATGTAGTTTCTTTTCCAAGCACTTGATCTTTTTGACATTTTCTCCAAAATTGGCTACTAGAAAGAAGGGGCTCGTGGATTACCCCCGAGGGGAAGACCCAGATATTTCATAGGCCAAGATTCCTGCTCACACCTCAACAACCCAACATAAACGGATAACTCACCTTCAGCCAAGTTTAGACTAGCAACTTTGCATTTTTCCATGTTTACTCGTAAGCTTGATATTCTTTGAAAGCACAACAATACTGATCTTAAATTTGCAACATAGACCTGGGTAGCCTCACAGAATAAGATCGTATCATCCGCGAATTAAAGATGGGAAACTGATACATGACCATTACCAACACCAAAACCTTTTACTAGATTTCTTTCCTCAGCTCTTCTCAACAGCTTGCTAAGGATATCTACAACAATGCTGAAAAGGAATGGAGAGAGAGAATCACCTTCTCTTAATCCCTTCCTAGCATCGAAGAAACCTTTTAAAGTTCCGTTTATAAGAATTGCGTGGTGGACCAATGAGATATACCCCCAAATTCAGTTTCTCCACCTTTGACCAAAACCTTTCAAACCCATGACATAGTCCATAAAATCCCAATTAACATGGTCGTATGTTTTTTCCAGGTCCACCTTACACAATTCATTTCCTCCATTTTGTTTTTATTTTCTCCACATATTCATTGGCAATAAGAATCTCATCAAGAATTTGTCTGTCTTTTACGAAAGGCCCTTGGGAAAAAGACGTGATACCACCCATTATTTCTCGAATTCTTTTAGAAAGAATCTTCAAAATAATTTTAGAGACGCTACTAATCAGACTAATAGGCCTAAAATCCTTAGGGCATAATTGACATTCCTTTTTAGGAATGATGGCAATGAAAGTTGAATTCATACCCATATTGATAGTGCCCCTCTCAAAGAATTCATTAAATATCAACATTAGGTCAAATTTGATCACATCCCAACGAGACTTGTAGAATGCCATAGTGAAACCATCCGATCTTAGAGACTTCTCACCATCCATTTCCATGATAGCTTTATGAATCTCCTCTTCCATAAATCTTCTTTCTGAAAGTCTAGTAAAGTTCTTAGAAGGGGGTGAATAGGATAATTCAATTTTAATTCCCTTTTTCTTGATTTACTTAATCTTGTTTAACTTCGGCGAAGTTCTTTTGATAAGTAAATTAAATAGCTATGAACCTATCATAAACTACGAGGTTCCGTCATACGCTATAGTGTTACCTAGAGTAGAGCGGGAACAAGGCTGATAGATTCCCTACACTTAATTTTATAAGTCTTTTTAGTTCCAAGCGTTATGTGCACAAGTACAGTAGATAATCAATTGATGTAATAAAATAAATGCAACAATCATACGACAAACATCAAACACACAACACGGTGAATTTATAGTGGTTCAACACAGAGCCTACGTCAACTTTCAAAAGCTCACACCGAACTATGTAATTTTATTAAGATTGAATCAATCACAATCAAGGCTAAAATTAAATAAGGCCTATCTACTACACTCGGTGTTTCTGGCGAGTGTGGTTTACATTTCTAGTGTCTTCGATGGAAATGCCAAATCTACACTATTGGTGTTTCCGGTGATTGTGCTAGATCTATTCCTGATGTCCTCGGCGGGAATGGTCTACACCTTCGATGAGGTGCTTAGGTCTACACTACCGGTGTCTCCGACGGTAGTGCCAAGCTTTTGGTGTTTTCGACGAGAGTAATCACAAGTAAATATTAAATTAACTTAGCATAACATACCTCTTTGAAGGTTGATGATGCTTATACACACAGTGTGAGATCTCTCTTTTTGAACAAGATGTAACTTTTGAATCCCGTTTTAGTGTCCGATGGAATAACTCTTAACGTTTGTCAGCACCCAAATTTTGACTTGGGTTATGTGATGGCATGAGGACAGTATAACAACATTTAAGCATCAAGACTCTAAGCACCCTTGGCTTAGGAAGAGTAAACTTAGACTCTAGGAGGTGAGGCATTCCCCAAGAGGTCTCTCTAGATACTCCAATCGTAAATGAATCAGTCAAAGCACCCTATTACAACCCAAAATGAGCCATTTTTGGGACAAACCCTAATTCCATTCAAAAGCACCAACAAAACTTTGAAGGTCCACATTTTAGAACCCCATTCATGTCATCGGTGAGTTTTCCAGCTCTTGTAAGCCTTTCTCCAGCAAAGTATCACAGATGGAAAAATTACGATTTTATCCTTTTACCCTCCAAAGTTCAATATTCACTATCTGTCATCCAGATCACTAAATTTCTTCACCTACATAAGCCTTCTTGTCATGAAGCATCACAAGTAAAGAATTCTCATTTTCACATTTTTCAATCTGTGGGCAAAAAATTACCATTTTACCCTTTCTACTCAGAGAATGACCCCTAGACCTTTAAAGGACTCCTGGAGCTTCTCCCATGGTCCAAATGGTGTAATTTCAGACCCTATGCATCCTTGAGTCTCCTTGCTCTAAGGAAATCATCATAGATTAGACATTGCTCAAGACTGACAATAGTCAATTCCTCAATTCATGGTAACCCTAAATAAGAAATGACCCTTGCAAAAACTCTCAGAGATTCATTCAATCTCCAAATTCGGAAAGGTTAGTGGCCACGTCTCAACCTTCGCCTTAGCTTCAAATCTCCAAGTATGAGAATAGAGTTGCAAAGTCTCAAACCTCTGTGAAATCTCAAATCTTCCCTAAAAGGTCAAAAGGCTATTTTTCCACTTTTTCCTCTTATGGAGCTAGAATGACCTCCCGACCTCCAAATCAAGATCAGTCGGTGTCCATTTCTTCAAAATCACAAGGCCTTCAAAAAGTTATCTAAGGAGCAAGGACTTTCACTAAATCTATTTGCCAAGATTCCCTCAAATACTCCAAAAAACATAATAAATTAGGTCTAAAAATCAGGTGCTCAATGAACTCCTAGGAGTGCATCTAAAATAAAAAATAATGATAGTTAGTGACCACACAGCAGTAAAATCAGGGCCTCAAGACTATTAGACCCACACTAATTTTTAGAAAATCCATGGCCCAAGCAATCATTTGTGCCCAAGTCCAGAAAAAGCACATTTTGTTTATATTTGGTACGGGGAATGCCCTTAAAAGTTCTCCCGGACTCAGAATATAGCAAGGTCAGGGCCATTTTCTTAGTCTCACCCCTGCCCTCATTAAAGTATTTCATAAACTTATGGTTCAAAGAATGTCTAGCTATTCAATTTCACCCAGCTTTAGGCAACTATAGAAACCTAATTTGTTCAAGCGACCCTATTTCGAAAAGCTCCTGGTAGCTACCCGGGAATCCAACAACCAATCTATCAAATTTTGTAGCTCCAAGACCCTCCAAGGTTTAAATCCCTTGGATATGACCCAATGCGGCATTTTACAGGAAAACCAACAGCATTTCTTGTACAATTTTGTTAAATCGCTCAAAAAATAGTTTTTAACCTAATTTCCTGCTAGGGTACCATAATCCTGCATAGTCAAAAGTTGTGAATCACTTAAACCTGGGAGTATCTATCCCTGGGCCACCCTCAGATCAATTTTACCATCCTGCCCTTTCAATTTACATCTGAGAGCTTTTTTGGCCAAAATACCCTAATTTCACCCTTTTACCCTTTTTGTAATTTGGTTCTGACTAGACCAGGACAATCGGAGCATCTATGACTTCTAAAATCAACATTGACTGGGCCAACTTCTGAGCTTGGGAGCTCACATGGAGTGATGGTAGCGAAAAGGTTCAGATAAATCAGATTTCAGATATTATTTCAAATGAGCTAAAGATGAGATATTTTGCATTTAATGCATTCCCATCTTTAGCCCATTTGATTGAAACCCTTATATTAGAATTTTTTGATTCTCTCTCTCACTCACCACCCTTAGGTCCACCCCTTGAATATCAAATCCCTAGAGAGCTAATCAAACCCCCTCATTTGGCATCCCCTATTTCATCCTTGAAAAGTGCAACAAATGGGATTACCCCAAAAAGCATCTTCCATGCTCCCCTTCCACCTCACCAATCCATGTCAAACAAAAACAAATAGATCCCCACCCTCCACCTCATTTTAGTCAAGCTCATCCACACCCTCTACCTTATTTTTAGCTTAGATTAATCCTAGCCTTCCACCTATTAAAACTTAGATCTAATCCTAGCTTTCCACATAGATTAGGATAGAAATCATCCTAACTCTCCATCTACCCATCCTTATCTACCCATTAAACTATTGATTCAACCCTTATGGGACTATAAATAGCCCCAAATTCGTTGACGTAGAGGTTGGCAAAAAAAAAACCCTAACCCTAAGGAGAAAAAGAGGAAGGAAAAGAGAAAAAAACCCAATTCAACCCAACCCTTGGCAAGGTAAGCCTAAACCCAGCTTCTATTCATGTTCTACTCTTCACATATCATCTTTTGATTACTGTCATGCTGTCTAATTTTTTCTAGAGCACTGCTCTAATTCGGGTACATAATAAAGGCTCAACAGCCTTTACTTTGCTCTTGTTTCGATTTATTTTGATGTCTATTTTTGTTTGAATTTTTTAGAAGGCTACTTGAGTCCAATTTTTACTATGTTATGATAGACATATGTAGGGAGTTATGTATTTAATTTCATAATTTTTAGAGCTGTGGAAGGCCTTACGATGCCCCCCTAAACAGACCCAAAAATTCGAGTCTTTTGAGACCTAATTTTGGGGAATATTTGTGGAATTTATTTTGAATTATTTATGCATGATCTTGAGCTCAATTTTTATATATTGTTCATCTATATACCTGCTATGAGTATGCTTAATTTTAGAATTTTTGTAAAACCCTAAAGGCTCCAAAATCAAGAAATCCAATTGTTGGATTTTCTCTTAGTAACTAATGCTTATTTTTTAGTGAATTAAAAAATAAGCATTGGATAAGTAGGCATCAGGGATAAATTTAGGCATTGAGATCTAGGACCCACCCCAGGGGGCCCTAATTTTTTCTAAACCTGTCCCAAAGCTATTCTGATATCCTGTGAAGCATCCCTATGCATCAGCACCTTTATGGGCCCTCATTTTCTCCCAACACCTATTTTTTAATAAACATGCGTTGGACAGAATTCAAGCGTTGGGATGATTTTCAGGCGTCAGGCTTAGGTCCTAAAAGTTACCCTTTTTCAAAATTTAGTTAAGTGTGAGTCTGCCCTAGGGTTAGTTCAAAGACCTAGGAGAAACTCCACCCCTCTAGGCCCCACTTGGGTGGCCCAAAAACCTAAATTGGTTGTTGGTTTAATACCTAACGCCTGTTTTTCCCCTGAATTAAAATTCAGGTGTTGAACAAACAGGCGTCAGACCAAAAAATAGGCATTAGGCTTGTAATAAATGATTGAGTGGCCCACTTTGGGAGATTATATCTCCACGTAGCCTATACCTAGGACCCCTGGGGTTGTACAGTGCAACCCTAGAAGACTTTCCCTCTTCCTAACTCAGGATCCCACAGTGTTGGGAGCAACCCAAATACCCTAAACAGTGGCACTAAAGTGCCTACTTGGTTAGGTTTTCCAATTCCTATTTTCACCTGAATTAAAATTTAGGCATATGGAAAAATGGACGTTGAGATGAAAAACAGGAGTTAGGTCTATAACTCAGAAAAATTAATCTTTTCTCTTTTCTCTCCCTTTCTCTAGGGTTAACTCCAAACTCTAAGAAGTCAAACAACAATCCATTTAGAGGGATTAATCACCCCTCTAAAGACCAAAACCTTAAGGGGTTTTCTATAGGTAGGAAATGTCAAAATTAGGAACAGTTTATGGATTGTTCATAAGCCAACGCCTGTTTTTTACCTTGAATTAATTTCAGGCATTGGAAAAACCGGTGTTGAGTGAAAAAATAGGTGTTAGGCCTGAGAAAAATTCAGCAAACTTCCAACTCACATTAAAAAAGGGTTAAATACTTCAATCCATAATTAACAAAGCATGATTATGAATATAAACTTGAAACTCATAAGAATGGGAGAAGCCACCATAAAAAGGTGGGTATTTGGAGTGCTTAACACCTTCCCTAAATGCAACCAAACAACTTACCCTAATCTGAGGGATTCAAACTAGTACTAGGAGTTAAACCCTAGACTTTCAAGTCTAGTTTCCTTCTTCTCCCAGAAAAGAAGGACCGACGTCCAATTTAGTCGGTTAAGCCAAAGTTAGTGGCAACTCCAAGCAAAAAGCTCGGACCCTCTTTCAAGAGAGGCTAGCCATGCCCGATGCAGTGCCGAAGTGGGCAGTGCCGATGTCCACACAGGTCTATAGACCTTGATTTTATTAAAGAATAGGTTAAACACATTTATCTTTTAGATTTCTAAAAGATCACACCTCCTGCTAAAATGAAAATCCAAGCAGTTACTGATTTGAAGTCATTTGGATTTGAATTCCAAGTAGCATCATTGTATCCCTCGACGACAATGGGATCCTTATTGTAGTGTATTCCATAGTTCATAGTTCCTTTTAAATATCTTATAACCATATATAATGCATTCAAATGCATACTTTGTGTTGCTAGTGTATCTACTAAACATCCCTACTGTAAAGGTGATGTCAGACAGAGTAGTATATGGCATACATTACCCAACCAATAATCTATGAGTATTTCTATTGTGATACTTGACTCCCTGTGTTGTTCATCAACTTGAAGTTGATATTCACTAGTGTAGATGCTAGAATGGTCTCAAGCATAACAAACTTCTTGAGTATTCTCAGTATAGCTAGATTATGAGATTATAATTCTTTTATCCTCTCAAATGATTTTGATTTCCAGAATCACTTCAGTAACCCCTAGGTCTTTCATGTCAAACACAAAATAAAGAAACCTCTTGGTGTCATTGACACAATATTCATCAGTTTTAAAGATGAACATGTCGTCTACGTAGAGACTCACGATCACACATGACTCTGCTTTATTCTTAGAGTAGATGCACATATCACTATCATTGGATGTGAATCCATTACCAATTGCAAGCACCCAAATTTTGTCTCGGGTCATGTGATGGTATAAGGTCAATATAACAGTTATTAAAGTGCAGAACTTTGAACACCCTCAGCTTAGGAAGAGCCAACCTGAATCCTAGAAGATTAGTCACTCCTGGGAAAGTCTTTTCAGATGCTTCAATCACAAATGAATCAGTCACAGAACCTTATTACGGCCCAAAAAGCACAATTTCGAGATAAACCCTATTTTCACTCGAAAGCACCATTAAGACTTTGAGGGTCCACATTTTAGAACCCCATTCAAGTCATTAGTAAGTTTTCCACCTCCTGTAAGATTTTTAGCTATAAAACATCATAGTTGGAAAAATTACCATTTTACCCTTCTGCCTCCAAAGGCTCAATACACATTATTTGTCATCTAGATCACTGAATTGTTTAGCCTATATAAGCCTTCTTGTCATGAAGCATCACAGGTGAAGAATTCATATTTTCAGCTTTTTCGACCTGTGGGCAAAAAATTACCATTTTACCCTTTTCACTCAGAGAATGACCTCTGGACCCTCAAAGGACCCCTGGAGCTTCATCTTTGGTCCAAATGGTGTAATTTCAGAACCTATGCACCCTTGAGTCTCTCTTCTTCAAAGGACCCATCACAAGTCAGACACTGCTCAAGAACGGCAACAGCCAATCTCTCAATTTGTGAAAATCCTGACCAAGAAATGACCATTACAGAAAGTTTCGGAGATTCATCCGATATCCGAATCCAGAAAAGTCAGTGGCCATACCTCAGCCTTGGCCTTAGCTCCAAATCTTTAGGTCTGAGATATGAAGTTCAAAGTCTCGAACCTCTATAAAATCTCAAATCTTCAATAAAAGGTCAAAAAGCTTTTTTTCCACTTTTCACTCTTTTAGAGCTAGACTGCGCTCCAGGCATCAGAATCAGGATCAGTCAGTGTCCATTTCTTTAGAATCGTGAGGCCTTCGAAAAGCTGTTTAAGGAGCCAGGGCTTTCGTGAAATCCATTTGTCAAGATTCCCTCAAATACTCTAAAAAGCATGAAAAATCAGGTGCTCGAATGACTCCCGGGAGTGCACCAAAAATCAGAAATTCAGATATTCAGTGGCCATACCACTTTAAATTCAAGGCCCCAAAACTATCAGATTCATGCTAATTTGTAGAAAATCCAGGGTCCAAACAGTCATTTCTGTCCAAACCTAGAAAAAACACGTTTTGTTTGTATTTGGCACGAGAAATGCCCTTAAAAGTTCTCCTAAGCTCAGAATGTAGTAAGGTCAGGGCCATTTTCTCATAATCTTCCTTGTCCTCAATAAAGCATTTCATGAACCCCTGATTCAGGGAATTATTTACCATGTAATTCCACTCAACATCAGGCAGCTACAGAAACATAATTTGTTCAAGCGACTTTGCTTTGGAAAACTCCCGACAGCTCCTCAGGAATATAACTACTGATCTGTCAGCTCTATGGCTTCAAGACTCCTCAAACTTCAAATCCTCTAGATACGGCCCAAGGTGGCATTTTACAAAAAAACCAGTAGCATCCCCCTGTACAAATCAACCTAACCAAATCAAAAAATGGCTTTTGACCTAACTTCCTGCTCGGGTACCGTAATCCTACGCATTCAGAAGCTATGAGTCACTTGGACCTGGAAGCATCTACCCCTAGGTCCCCCTAAGTTCAATTTAACCATTTTTCCCTTCAACATTGCATTTGAGAGCTTTTTTTGGTCAAAAACCCTAATTTAACCCCCATTACCCTTTTTGTAATTTGGTTTCTACTGGACCAGGACGACCAGAGCAACTGGAACATCTAAAAATGACACTGACTGGGCTGACATCCGAGCATGGGAGCTCACACGGAGTGACAGTAGTGATAGGGTTCGAAAAAGTCAAAAATCAGATATTTGTCGAAGGGTAGTTAAAATAAGATATTTTGCATTCAAAGCAATCTTACCTTTAGCTAACCCCCCATACCTCTTGGATTAGAATCTCTTGATTCTCTCCCTCATACACCCCCCTTAGATCCCCTAGATGAGTTTCAAATCCCTAGGGAACCTATTAATCCCCTCATCTAGCACCTAACCTTAAAACCTTTGAAAAGGGTAGCAAATGAGGTTGCCTTAAAGGGCATCTCCCAAGCTCCCTTCCACCTCACTAATCCATGTCAAACAAGCACAAGTTCATCCTCACCCTTCACCTCTTCATAGCCAAAACAATCTCAGCCCTCCACCCCATACCCACATTGGTGTAATCCTAACCCTACACATCTTAGATTTTAGATTAAATCCTACCCTTACACCACATTTAGGATAGGATTAATCTCAACCCTTGATCCCCTTGATCCTTATCCATTCCCAACCCTTGGATCAACCAATTTAGGGCTATAAATAGCCCTAAATTCGTGATGAAGGGAGTTGGTAAAAAAAAACCCAAATCAAAAAGGAAAAAAGGAAGAAAAAGAAGGAAAAGCCCTAATCTACCAAACCCTTGGCAAGGTTAGCCTAAACCCTACCCCTTTTCAAGTTTTAGACTTCAATTCATGTCATTTGGTAATTGTTATGCTGCCCAATTTATGCTTGAGCCCTGCTCAAAATTGGGTAGAGGCTCCATAGCCTCTATCTTGCTTTATTTTTTACCAATTCTTTTATCGAATTTTGTTTGATTTTTGTGTAAGGCCCCTTGGGTTAGATTTTGACTATGTTATAGTAGACATATAGAAGTAGTCCTATATTTAATTTGATAATTTTTCATGCTGTGAAAGACCTCCAAATGGCCCCCCAAACGGACTCCAAAAACTGGGTTCTTTGGAACCCAATTTATAGGAATGTTTATGATTTTAATTTTGATGATTGAAGCATGGGTTTGATTTCAATTTTTTATATGTTACTCTTCTATATGTCTTCCATAAGCATGCCTAATTTGATGACTTTTCAAAAACCTTAAGAAGCTCCAAAATCGAGGAGAAGAGTTATTGGATTTTTTCCCACTAACTAATGCCTGTTTTTTGATGAATTAGAAAACAGGCATTAAGAAAACAAGCGTCAGGGATGAATTCAAGCGTTGAGATCTGGGACCCACCCCAGGGAGCCTTAATCATCCTAAAGCCTATTTCCAAGCATTTTCTAATAAATGAGACCCATCCTTGTACACCAGCACCTCTGTGGGCCTTAATTTTCTTCCCAACGCCTGATTTCAGAAATCTTGCTGAAATCAGGTGTTGGAGAGGAATTCTGGCATTGGGATGGATTTCAGGTGTCAGGCCTGGATCTTTAAAAAATACATTTTTTCAAAAATTAGTTAAGTGTCTAGTCTGCCCTAGGGTTAGTATGAGACCGAGGAGATACTTCCCCCCTCTAGGCCCCACTTGGGTGGCCTAAAAACCCTAAAAGCTGCTGATTTTACATCCAACGCCAAATTTCTCCCTTAATTAAGATTCAAGCATTGAGAAAACAGGCGTCAGACCGCAAAACAGGCATTAGGCCTGTAACAGATGACTGACTGGCCTATTTAGGGAGATCATATCTCCACGTGGCCTGAACCCATGACCTCTAGGGTGCCATAGAGAAACCTTAGAAGACTTGCTCCATCCCTAGCTCAAGGTTCCACAGTGCTAGGACCTTCCCAAACATCTCAAACAATGGCACCGAAATGCTATTGAATCAGATTTCCAACGCCAATTTTCCCCTGAATTAAATTCAGGCGTTGAGATAGAAAATAGGCGTTAGGCCTATGATTCAGAAAATTTACTTTTCTTCCCTCAGTCCCCCTTTTCCTTGGGTTGGTTCCAAACCCTAAAAGGGTCCACAACAAGCTATTTAGAGGGATCAATCATCCCCCTAAAGACCAGAACCTTGAGGTGTCTCATATAAATAAAAAAATGTCAGAATCAAGAGCAGTTTTAGACTGTTCAGGGGCTGACGCCTGTTTTCCCCTAAATTAAAATTCAGGCGTTGAGAAAACAGGCGTTGAGAGCTAAAACAGGCGTTAGGCCTGAGAAAAATCCAACAAGCCTGCAATTCATCTAAAAAGCTTCAAAACCCTGAAAATACATTTAACAAGACATGATAATGAACATAAACTCAAAAACCTATGTGAATGGAAAAAGCCGCCCTAAAAAGGCGGGTATTTGGGGTGCCTAATACCTTCCCCAAATGCAACCAAATCACTTACCCTAATTTCTGAAACTCAGACCAGTACAAAGAGTCAAACCCCTAGACCTCCGGGTCTAGTCCTCCTTCTTTCAGGGAAAAGAAGGACCAACATCCAACTCAGTCGGTTAACCCCAAGTTGATGGCAACTCCAAGAAAAGCCTAACCCTCCCGTGAAAGGGTTAGCAACCACGACCCACGCACCGGCATCACAGCGCCAAAGAATGGGCCCGGAAGCCACAAGCAGGTGGGGGCTACCCAAACCCTGCCCGAATGCTGATGTCCACAGTATAAAAAATAAAAATCAAAATCATGCTTCAATCATCAAAAATTAAAATCATATACATTCCTACAAATTGGGTTTCAAAGAACCCAGTTTTTTGGGTCTGTTTGGGGGGCCATTTGGAGGCCTTTCACAGCATGAAAAATTACCAAATTAAATACAGAGCTACCTCTATATGTCTACTATAACATAGTTAAAATTCAGCCCAAGGGGCCTTACACAAAATTCAAACAAAAATTAACAAGAAAATCAGTCAAAAATAAAGCAAGATATAGGCTATTGAGCCTCTACCTTATACCCAATTTTGAGCAGGGCTCAAGCATAAATTAGATAGCATAACAGTTGTTAAATGACATAAATTGAAGTCTAGAATGTGAAAAATGGTTAAGGGTAGGCTTACCTTGCCAAGGGTTGGGAAGAATTAGGGTTTTCCCTCTTTTCCTTCTTTTTTCTTTGAATTTAGGGATTTTTTGTGCCAACCCTTGTCTCGATGAATTTGGGGCTATTTATAACCTCAAATTGGTTGATCCAATGGTGGGAGAGGGGATAGAGATGGAGGGGATCAAGGG
>JAOXJP010195994.1:0-12162 GCA_025762735.1 Platanus orientalis
TGGGATTAGGTACGGAAATCAGTTTTTCCTGATGTATTAGAATGACATCAGGGGGCTGACACATCAGTGCTGAAAAGGGACTTTCACTTTTTGGGGTTGCTTATCACTTCTCAATTCTGATGTGTTCACCCCTGATGCCATTCTAATACATCAGGAAAAGCTGATTTCTGTACCTTATCTTTCCCGGGAGGGTTCTTGGTTGAGCAGTGCACAACTGTTGATGTAGGCCCACGTGGTCAAAAACCAAAAATAAAAACTCATGTGCTCACATTTTCATACATGCCTTTTGGCTCTGCCATTTCTTCCCAAATGATTTTTGCTTTGGTGCCTCCTATAATTCTGCCTGATTTTATTCACATCATCTTGACCCAAATCATTGTTAGACAGTTATAATGTGATATACCCACCTCGGGGAGGTGAGTGGGATCAATGTTACCAGCTATAGAACCTAAATCCTCGTCTGATCAAGCGGTAGCAACAGGACTGAAGTTTTCTCTATTCATAGCCCATGAAATCCTCTAAAACAATATATCTATGGGAACTCAAAAATCTTGGTTGTGCCGAGATGGTCCACTTTAAGTAACCCCTATTATGCCTCATCTGTAATACCCCAATCCGATAAGGGTATTTTGGAAAAAAACTATAAAAAAAAAAAGAAATAAAAGGGGGCGGGGGTAGGGAGTTTCAGGCGTTTGTCGATTGAAAGCCCCATCCATTCAGCAGAGATGAAAGACAATGGAAATTTCAAAAAAAAAAAAAAAAAAAAACAGAAACTGAGAGAAATAGAAAGAACATAAAAGGGGGGCCTAAGACTCATTGATAAAACCCTCATATCAGTCCTGCCCCAAGCCACAAAAATAGAAGGAACCTAAAATCTCTTCTCCTTGTTCGCAGAGGAGTGCTGGCAGGAAGAGAACAAAGAGGGAAAAGAAGAAAAAAAAAAAGCTAGGGTTTGTAGGAGTTGATTTGGAGTGGGAACAATCCAAAAACAACCCAAATAAGTTGGGTATAGTTATTTGGTTTGGGTTTTTTCTAATCTCCTCTAATCCCCTTTTCTTTTGATATTTTTATATGGTAAATTGTTCAAGGTTCGATTGGGAACAATTATATGGGTTAAAGCAATGAAAGTTCATATTTGGTTAGGGTTTTCTAACATACTTGTATAGTGGCCATATGCCCAGTTTTTTGGATGGATTTGTTCTGTTAGAAACCTAACCAATACGCCAAAAGCCCCAAGACTAATAGAAACGCATTAGGCTAAGCTCTTAACCTTTGGGATCGGAACATTCCACCACGTTCCATAGTCGACTTCCCGATAGCCCAATCTATGACAACACTCACTCTAGCCTCTCATCCATGTAGCCATTTTCCACTTGTGGCAGCTTTCACTTTGGTTAGGTAGACCTTTCCATCTTTTTTTTGTAACGACTTTCACTTTGGCTCAGGTAACCCTTTCTACACCATAGCGGCTTTCACTCTGGTCCAGGTTGCTCTCTCCACAAGTTGCTCATTTTGTGACTCGAATTTAGGATGTGAGCTTGGCTTTGATACCAATTGTTACGAACCTAACCAATACGCCAAAAGCCCTAGGACTGATGGAAACACATTAGGCTAAGTTCTTAACCTTTGGGATCGTAATATCTACATGTTTTGGTCCTAAAAAACCATGGTCTATATAACCTAGGTTGGGAATGCTTGATAAAAATCAAATGATTGTCTCTAGGGTTCTAATTTTTTGAAATTTCTAGCAACCCATACGTTCTATATATATATATATTGTAGAAATTTGATTTGTGTGGGTAAAGTTGGATTATAAATTTTATGGGTTGTGTGAGATTGTTAATTTTTAATATTTTTCTTTTGGAAACCTCTCATATATTATGTTGCTTCCTAAAGATTGCAGAAATCATCATGTTTATTAGATGTTTTATGCAAAATAAAATTTTATCAATTAAATATAGGTTCTCGTACTAGAAAATAATTTTATGAATTGTTTTAAACATTTTGGTTAAGGATATAATTTGTGACTTAAGTACTTGATTAAACTTTATACTACGGCAGAATATTAAGATGATTCTTAATGCATATGTGGATGCTTATTATAGGCCAAATATTGACATGATTTGATATACGGGTTTAGGTCTTCTAAAAGTCCAATGTGATTAATGTGGTGCATAATTTTTTATTTACTATATACAACATGACCATTCATGTTCTTACATGAGGAAATGCTAGTTATAGGTTATGTGTTGGCATGTTTATAAACTTAATCAAATGTATGATGTTATGCATGAGAAGAATGAGAAATGGGATGCATACATTTAAATTTTAATAGATATGGGATGATTGCTTACATACTCAGTTGGAATGGTGTACGTTAGTTGAAGTTGTTATACTTTGGAGTGGACTTGGGGTAATATAGATCCTTGTTGAACAACTATGGGGTGAGGTGCGTTGTCTAGATTTGTTGTTGACCTAGAGTGCATAGACTTCGTGCTACTACCCAAGGAGTTATTGGGGTATATCAGGGGTTGAATGATAATTCCCCAAAGATAGAGGCTTAATTTATTTCCTTAGAATTGAGGTTGTTTCAAATGGTGTGAGCAAGGTTGGTGTCCCATTTCTTGTTTGACTTATGGTGATTTATGTATTTAAGGGTTCTTGTAGACTCAAATTTAGTGAAACTGTAACTGATTTCTTTGGGATGAATTGGAGTACTTAGGAGTCTTATTGTAGTAGACCTGACTTAGTCAGAGTATCTGTATTCATGCATTTAGTCGTTTACACAACATTGAACAAAAGCAATGAATAATTCAAATTGTCTCTCCTATAAATATTGATGTTGGTAGGTACGTTTCCTTATTGAATTATAATTATACTTAATAAATTTTATAGTTATTTAATGTTTCATTTTATGGGATATATATGTACTTTGTTGCTTTTATTGAGTAAATTCTAACCATAGAACTTGTCTATTTACTAAGCTCGTGTAGTTGACCCAAAATTTAAAACCTTGTAGAGAGTTTTAGCTAAAGACCAGTATAGGAGGAGTATATTTTCAGCACATTCGGAGATCTCGATGTTAAGTGGTTGACGAATTAATTTACGAATTTTTTGATAGTAAAAGAGTAGTTTACTTGATAGGTGGTTGTACAGAGCTCTTTAGAGTTTATTATTTTGTGGTCCTTTTCTATTAGATTTATTACTTTTGGATTTAATAAACAACTATTATTCATTTAATTATTTTATGGATATGGATGGATGATGGAATGATGTGGATTGTTGTAATGATGATTATTGGGAGTGTTATATATCTGTTGATTATCAGGTACCCACAAAATTAAATAAATGAAGTTAAAATTTATTCCACAGAATCTACTTTACAGTTGTTATGTTGTCGAAATTTTGTTAGAAATTTTGGATGGATTCTTTTCCTTGCCAACCCATGTGTTGAGAGGAAGGTGAGGGGAGATAATTTGTTGCACCACGTAACCTATTGCATACCTAAGGATTCGGGGCATGATATAAGTTGGTATCAAAGTCAGGTTCTGCCTTAGATGTAGAACTAAGGCTTAGGAGTCATAAGTATCCAGATTTCACTTTAGATTGGGAACTTAGGTTAAGGAATCATAAGGGAGTGTAAGGGAAGTAGGAAGTGATGAATATGAGTTCAAAGCCATAGGTGTTTCGAGTTTAAGTTATTTAGAAAAAAAAGATAATATGTGTCTAATCTGGTGTACTTATACTTGGATAGGAAGAATGAGGAGGAGATCCCAAGCACCTATTCCTAAGCCTGTTGATGCTTTAGTAGCGAGATGACTTAGGATTAATTGGCACTGTATAAATGACTTAGGACTATTTCCTATCAAGTATTCGCTATTCTTTGCATGAAAAAGTATATCAAATATTACATGGTAAACATTTACTGGTTAGTTTATGGAAAAAAGATGTTTTACTCATTCCATGATAAGCATTCACTATCATTTTTCATGCACAACTTATACATTTGTGCTCATAACTATGCATACGTGGTTCATTTCATAGTAAACATGTACAACTTTTTATATGATTAACAATGCATCAATTTATTTGCATGATAGAACATATAATATTTGACTTCCATATCAAATAAATAAAATGTCATTTTTATGTTTTTCACATGCATTGGCTCTTTTCATATTTAAACATATGCATCATCACTTGTCTTTCATTAGTCAAAATCTTTTATTTTGTCATTCCCACTTACATTTCCCACTTGTTTTATCCGATTATCAATTGTCATTCGACAATTGTTCTTTGCTTTAGTTCATTGGTCACACATCCTAAGTCATTAATCTTTTACAATTCACTTCTTTTCATTTGTCAATACTTACATGTCAATCTTCATTATTTACTTATCACATATTATATTTTACTTATCGTTTATAAAGTATCATTTGTCACTTATCGGTCTCCATCGCCACTATTTCAATATTCACTTATTAGTTTCCCAATTTCACTCATCACTCACTATTGTTTAATCGTCACTTTTCACTTTTCATCGATTACTTATTATCATATTCCCAATGGTGGGGCCTTTTGCACATTGAATTATTCCCCAATGGAAAGGGCTTTTATAAATACTTATTTTTTTTCTTACATATTATAAGAGCTTTTACTTCTCTTGAAGATTATGTGTTTTTAATTATTCTCGTGACGTTCTATTTTTCTTACTTAGCTTATGGACTTGTCTTTTCTTTTATAATTTATGTATTTTCATTTTTTTTGTTTTTATATAACTTATAAACTTTTATTTTCTTCTTTTTATAATTTCATTTTTTTGATGGAAGAACCTTTTAAATCACTTACACTTTTGCACATTGTATTATATCCCCAATGGAAGGACCTTTAATACATTGTATTGTATCCTTAATTGCAGAATCTCTGGTACATTTTATTATATCCTCAAAGGAAAGATCTTTAGTATATTGTATTATATCTTCAATGGTAAGACCTTTGACACATTGTATTATATCCTCAATGGCAGGACTTTTGGTACATTATATTATATCCCTAATAACATAACCTTTAGCATATTATATTGTACCCTTAATAGTAGGGTCTTTCATTATTTTTATCGTTTTTTTTAATCTTCTTTCATCATTCTTATTCATTATCTATTTAATTCATTGTTGGTTTATAGCTATCGCTTAACTCCCAATGACGGGATCTTACTTTATCTTATCATTATATGATATATTTTTTAATCATGATACAAGAGACATATTATTACATGAAACATTCACTAATATGATAATAGAGAAATATTCCATTATGAGATGTATTTACTAATACTATTATCAGAGACATCCATCTTTATGAAATACACTCTCTAGTATAATTAAAGATACAACATTATCAAATCATTATCTTGTTTAATCAATGAAGAACCATGGAACTTCATATGTTTTTTATATTTTCAAATATTATATAATTCTATACCTAACACGGGCAAGAGTTTCAATAGCAATTCTACTACATATGTTTTTAAATTATTCACAATCTCTAAACTTAGTTTAATTGAGTCATTCTATAACAATTCTTAAGAAATTTACATCTAATAATTTCATATTACTACTTTAATGGAGTTTGATATGCATCATAATTATCTCCTATATATATTCTCAAAAAATTCAGTATTCTCACACTAATATATCAGAAATGCTCACTAACAGTTCAAGTATTCATGTTTTTTTTATTTTTTTATTTTTTATATAAATCAAGTTTTAGCATTCACTAATAACTCTCTTAGAAGCTAACAAATCATAAAACGTTAACTTAGAAGCTTTAAAATTCATTAGATATGATATATTAGGGAGTTACATAGATATATTTTGTAAAAACATTTTCCTTTATAATTTAAAGTAGTGATTTCTAAGATCTTACAAGGAAATCACTTAATATTTTGACAAATTACAACAATAGGCAAGGGTCTTCTAAGATCCTATCAAAGGAGCTTCTCAACATGTAAGAAAATGTTCATACCATCAATTTTCATAAAGATAGAGACATTTAAGAACTTAGATGACAAACAAAACTGTGTAAATCTTCTATAACTACTAACTAAATGCTTCTACTTCCTTGACCTAAAGAGATTATCAAGCAAATAAAACCCATTTTCTTTATAACTTCCTTCTTTTTCTGAGATTAAACCACAAATACATGGTCACGAATCAAGAATATACAAAGATTTATGAAAAGAAACTAAAAATCAACTCTATACTAACCTAAATCTGAGATTTTGGGTCTCACGTTGCTCTTTGGAGAAGAAAAACTCTAATTATTTCTCAATTTCCCTAAGCATTCTCTCCTTTTCTAATTTTCCTTCTTTCTATGCTCTTTTTCTTCTAAAAGAGATAAAATAAGGTTTAGGTTGTTAATTGTGGGTCCCACAAGTGTTTTAAGGAAATTCATGTAGGGCCATGAATCCCGAGGTCGATCCTACTCAGGTTCAATCGATTCGAATTATTTTTTATTGTTCAAAATTTTCATTTCGACCACTCGAACTAATTTGAGTGCTAGTGTTGAGAGTGTTTTTCAAAACCCAAATGACATTTTTCTCGCAGGTTTGCAATTGCTCAAGCTGGGTGGGTTCGATCAATTGAAATTAGGTTTAATTGCTTGAAATCGTCATGTGCTAAATCTCAATTCTCGAGGTTCATTTTTGGCTTTTGGGTTATCCAAGTCCAATTTAATAAGGCCAACACTCCTCTAATCTTCTCTTGGTCATGTTTTGGTCTTGAGAGCGCCGAGGTTGACCCTCTTGCTCACATAATCAATGTGTACCCTATGTGGACACATCGGGTTGGGTCAAAATCTCTTGGACTCAATAAAAGTGGATGAGGGGTATTGCAAATGTAGTGAACCAAGGATAATCAAGGTGTACCCTCTCCTATTTGCTTGATTTTTTCAAAATTGTTGACATGTAACCTAAGCAACAGGGAATTGCACGCAAATGCACGGCCGTGTAAGGGTTAGAAGGCAATCCCTTTCCCACTGTTTTCCTTTGGTCCCTCTTCACGTGTAGCGTATTTGTAACAGGCTGGAGGGAACGCTTGAAACAGATCTTTTGAGGCAATCCTTTTCAATTATCAAACAACGGGTCATGTTTAACTTCTTTCGAATTGGAGGATGTATACCAATTACTTTGAAAAGGAAAGGCAATCAATTCTTAGTGTATTATTGGATGTTGGATACCGACCATTTATAACACCTATACATACCCAAATTACAGCAAAGAGCTGGCCAGGTCCATGCTACCAATTGAAGATTATGATGACAATGTGAAATGGTATATCTAGTTGTTCAAATATTCTATCTTATTTGAGCACCCTTCCCTACCCGGTCCCCTCATCTTTCTTGTTGTCTTTGGCATGATCACAAGAGTCATTCAACGCTAAACTCATTAATATGCGAGTCCCACAAAAAGGACTTTCTCTATAAACGGACAAGCAGAAGCCAGCAACAAGACAAAGTATAGCAGTTATGGTGACCGCGAAATACTCTTGAGACACATTTACACCTACCATGCATGTGATCCCATTCATTTCAGTCGACCCCTTTTGGCCACCCTACCCAAGATTGGAATCTTCTTGAATTAGTTGTTTATCATCTTCATAACCATCATCAATGGACTTCAAAGTCATCCCTTGCCCTACAAAAGTTTGATTTAGGAATTGGTTTAGCATCATTAGATGGTAACAACATTGACTTCCAATACTAATGGCTTTTTGTTTTTCCTCCTTTTTGCTTTTAAACTTGATCATTACTCTTTGACAACTATCTCTGTCATTCAAGAGTGTGGATCCCCATTACCCCAATTCTTTCATCTAAAAGTTGTGAATTATTGTTTTAAAACAAGAACCAAATGTTCCAATTTGTTTGATTCAACAATCGTTGAGAGTCGAAGGAAACCGAAAAAGTAATTAAAGAAATAAGCGGATAAAAATTAAGTATTTAAGGAACAAACTTAGTTTTATCCAATTTCTAGCCAAGACCTATTGGAGGTGCTCTACGTTGGTTCAGGTGGCACCAACCTGTGCATACTGTCATGGGATCTAGGATATATTACTGCACATGTACTAGCCTCTAACTACCGAATCAATATCTTTTGTGCAAAAAAGAATGGATAAAAATCTTTGATAAATATTTTTTCTTAAAAGACTAAGTTTAAGAAAAAATATTTATCAATATCACTTAAAAAGACTAAGTTTTTTTTATTTTTTTGCTGAAAATAACAGTGCTTTTCTTTCTAAAGGGAAAATCTATATTAAACTTAGTATCAAATAACTGATAAAAATCTTTGATTAATATTTCTTCTTAGAGAGTCTCAGTCAACTGTAAGATCATTCCTGACAATAATTGATAAAGATCTTGCCAAAAATTAATAATAATTGGTAAAGAAGAAGGATTAGTAGCTAAGACAGAGCTGATAAATTGGCAACTAAGATATTGTGGATCTGTGGGGTTTAGGTACAGGGGTGTGTTTGGTAATTTGAGGAGGAAGAAAGTTGTGCCCCCCTGTCTTACTTCATCAGCCTAATAAAAGCCCCTTTGATATGTTGAAAGGAGTTTGGAAAGTTGTTGGAGTTATTTTCTCTAACCCTCATTCCATTACACCTTTATAACTTTATACACCCTCGTCAAATCAGCTTTTTGGAATGAAAACAAAACCCAACCACTGTCTCCTCTCTTTTTTAACCTTTCCATACAATAATCAAATTATAATAAAACAAATAGACATGAGTTTTCTTTGTAGGTAAAGACGTGACTCTCTCTCTCTCACCATACAAATATGTGAGGGTTCTCTAGCGGTGTAAAATTGTAAATCCTTTCATCCTCTACCATCGGTGAGAAGTTATTTTTCTTCGATCAATGGGACCGTTCCTAATTTAGGGTGACATCAGGTGATCTTACCAAATCCGAGGAGGGGGCAAACAACATAATCCATTGCCGATTTGCCTCATATGGGATTTGAAACCCCAACCTCTCATTTGAAGAGGTCATACCATGCCATGTTTAAAATACATGTTTGTATATGCAGACCATGTTTATTCTTATATTCTTCCTTGTCATCAAGGTAAACTTCATAGTCTCTCACTTGCTCTTTCTTTCTGTTAACCCTTTTTATTGAGGGTGTTTTTGACATGTCATAAACTCACATAGCGTTTGACTAAACCATGAATTTTTTTAGTAGTACAATATAAATAATGTTCCATAAGCAATAGACTCAAAATGGACCGTTGGAGATATAGTTAGAACAATTGGACTGGTCCAGCCAATTGAACCTGGCCCAGATTGAAATGGATGACATAGATAATTGTTTTTGTGTTGCAGACCTTTCAGCCTATACTTTATCGACTAATCGAGGTTGACTGACTAATGTGTCTATGACATCACCAAGCAAGATCACACTAACCAGCTAGCTGAACCGGATTAAACAGGAACAACTTGCCCAATATCTTTTCTAACTTTCGAAGCAATGTAACAGTGTAGATGGTGTTGTAGGTGTTTTTTCTGGCTAGGTTGGTCCCCCCTGAATAATGTTTCACAGATTCAACCCTAAGTATGGCTTCAGTTTTGAACAACCGGGTAAGACAAACGAGACAACAAAAGGTGACTCAGCTTTTCTAGAAGGGAGATTGGGTGCGTCGGCGTCTCCAACAAGTGGGTTGACCCACCCAACCCTGATTAGACCCCTGAAACGATTTTTCCAAACAGCCCAAGCGGTTATAGGTTTCGTCTGCTGGTTTACTCCATGAATTGTCAATGCTCAGCATCACTACCTTTTTGACAAGAGGGAGCGTCTCAGAGAAGGTGATAAAGACTAAAATGTTCACTTTTGGCTCTTCTTACATCCGAAAATCAATTTAGGGTTTTAATTTCCAGACCCGACTCATAATCCCTATATTAAAAACGAACTAACCCACTTTTTTCATATAATCAGTTAATCTAATCTTGATTCTTGACCGAGGTAGTCCGGTCGTTCTCAGCTGATCCAACCCGTCCATTCGTCCTATAGTGAATATTTTCAAATTTACAGCGACAACCTTCATTTTATTTTATTTTATTTTTATTTGGGTGGTGTTTAGTTATAAATTAACAAAGACACCATCAAGAAAGAATAAAATCATATGTTCTAAGAGATGCAAACTTAACAGTATTTAAGGATAGCAATGGATTGGATTCAATATGGTTTTGTCTAACCTGACCCAAACCTGATTGACCATAATTCCTTCCAAGCCCAACCGAACCCATTAATGCGGCAGGTAGCAGGCGATAAAATAGGGCCATAGACAGGGCCAGGCCAGCCCAAGCAGTGTTCGTCCCATCCCAAATTTTGGACTGAAAAGGCCTGGCCTAAGTGCAGAGCTTAAGCCCGAGCTTAATCTTGGGTCATGCTCAAACTCTCCATGACCTGGCCCAAGGCCCGAGTCCAGATGAGAAGGCCCAATGCCGGAGACCTAAATGAATAATCAGATAGATTATTTTTAAAAAAAGTAATAATTTATGTAATCAGTTACTGAGTGTTGGGTCGACTTGAGGACGGCCAAAGGCCCTTAAATTTCAAGTTGGGCCCGGTCCAAGGATCATAAATATTAAGTTGAGCTTTGCTCGGGCTTACTGTCTGAGTTTGTCCTGGGTCAGAGCCCAAAATATATAATAGGGCCCTGTCCAGGGCCTAGAAGTGACCAGCCTAGCCCAGCCCATACACCCCTAGATTAAATGAAAAGATCAAATAAAAAATAAGAAAATTAAAGAAAGGAGTATAAATATAGGTTATAAAAATTCAAGACCTTTCAAAAAGGGTCATATTTTGTTGCAACTTGAACCCAACATGAGTTTACATAGTGAATGTTGAGTCAGCCTAAGCGGCTTAGGCCATATAAAACCCCACATTGATATGGTGTTGCGGAACAGTCACCCATTTAACCTGTCTCAATGGGCCTCGGATTATGTGCAAACGAATCTTGTGAGAACTGTGAAAACTGCACCAGAGGGGCTGACGCATCAGTACGGAAAAGTGATTTGCACTTTTTGGGGGGGTACTTGTCACTTTTCGGTGCTGATGTGTCCGCACCCTGATGCTGTTTTCACAGTTTTCACAAGATTCGTTCTCACCTAATTTTTAGTGGTACCTACCCTGTGGGTTAGCAAACCAATCAGGGTGCAACAAGCCACCAATAGAGAGGTATAAATGCCAATTTATTAATTGTCCCAACGAATAAGTGATTGTAAGAGTGAAATATTGATATCATCCGAAAGGGCGCAAATCTTATAAGTGTTCAAATAAAAAAAATAGGTATGAAATTCAAAAACACATGTGAACATGTTGTAGTGCACGTCACACATTGGTCACACAAGATAATTTCTCAACCCAGCCAATGTTCTATGATGAAAAAAGTCTTTAATTATGGTGAATTATAGGCTTAACACGTGTTTGTGTTAGGAGTTAAAAACGTTCAGAAAAGTGTTCAGTTGAAAAAGTAGGAGGTCAAAAAGAGACCAAATTCAAAAACACATCATGTGTCAATCAATGGTACACCTACAGAGATCTGTGTCAACACAGACACTCATTCTTCATTTCCCGATTCGAAAAAACGAGTTACGAAGTAGCAATTCGGTGTATTGCAAATATACAGTATGCTGTACTTCTGACTTCTCCAGTGCAACTTCTGGCACTGAGAAAGTTCATCCAATTGTCTATGGGAATGATTTTTGTATAATTTATTTCGATAGCCTAAGATTTTTTAAAGCCTTCATTGATTTTTTTTATTTTTTGGTAGAATAGACGGCAGCTTAAAAGTATTTCACATGGCGGCCATGTCACCACTTATCTTATGGTAGATTTCAGCCAAATTGGACATTGTAGCATGGAAAAATAAAGCTTTCTTTTAAAAATATTTATTAATTAAAGTTTTAAAATTTTGATGGCAGTGTTATTGAAGGAAAAACGACATGCACGGTGGTCCATACAATTGATGTGCACAGGGAAATTGAAAAAGTGGGCAATCCAAATATGCCACATCACCCACCTGCATGAGGGATGATATCCTCTGCAACGTGAAGATTTACGCCGGGCTTGAAGCCACCATTCATGGGACGCCTGGTGCAGTCAGGTAC
>JAOXJP010196005.1:0-12162 GCA_025762735.1 Platanus orientalis
CCCTTATCTCATTCCACTCCCCCATTGCCACCTCACCCCCCCTTGGTCCCACCGTATAAACCACCCTAATTTGTGAAAAAGAGGAGAGGAAAAATCCAAAAAAGAAAGGAGAGAAAAAAAATAAAAGAAAGAAAGAAAGAAAAGAAAAGAGAAAGAAAGGAAGAAGAAGGAGACCACACGGCCAGGTTGGTCCCCCTCCCCCTTTTCTTTTCATGTTTTAGTAGGCCCCTATGCTGTAATGACCCCATGCTCTCATCTAATTTGTCAACCTTTCAATGAAACATAAAGGAGACAATTTGTCTTCCCTTTTACTATTTTATTGACATATTTAATGTGAAAACTACTCTTCGCCCACAAGAGGGAATGATGAGCTGTGATTTGGACTATACATCACCAACTCCCTGACCCATAAACTTGCTAAATTTTGGCCCAAGAGGCTGTCATTTGACTCCAAAAGTGGGGCCATCTTTCTCCCCAAAATAGTGTGTTCACACACTGTATAAAAGGAGTCAACCCTAGTGTTAGATTTTTCATTCTCTCTGAGAAATGAATTCGGACCTATTTCTGTTTTTGTTTTCTAGTTAACTAATTTAGACATTCAATTAAATTTTAGTAAGCCTTTTTATTTTTCCTATTATTTATTTCTGAATATATTCCCTATTATCCAAAATCTATTTTTAGTGAGTTAAATACCTTTTTATATCATAACTCTGCATAAATATGGAATTTAAGTCTCAAATTTAAACTGAGAGTGTACAACCCACTCCATGACTTTCGCACCAAATTTGGGGTCAATCCCATCTGTAAATTTTGAGGAATGGGCCCCATAACCCTGCTTTCATTTTCAAATCTGTGCCAAAACACAGTACCCACCCTTTTGGAAAAATCCAAAAGAGGGTCCCACCTTATCCCAAAGGGTTGGGCCTTCTCAGAGGTCTCTCTAAGGTAACCACCCACCCCCTGAAAAGCCCCATGATTAGTAGACCTCGGATAATGGCTCAAAAACCCAGAAATCAGCTGCTAGATTGAAAGATCAGGTGTACCTATATTTCAAGCATACCAAAGTGAAAAATTTCCAGTTGTCCTTGAATATTTTATCAACTTACAAAGACCTCCCCACCTTCAAAAATCCTTTCATTAAAAATTCCAACCTTGCTGATGTATCACGGAGATTAAGTGGGGATCATTTGGGTTGATACGCCTGATCTTTCACTTTGTGAAATATTAGGCGTACCCTGATCATTCAAGTATACCCATTTGGAATGATACATCTCTCTGTCCCCCAGGTGTCTGATGGTTCACAGTAACCTATTGACATGTAAAACCACCAAAACATACTTCATGAATAAATTCCAGAATCTAGAATTGATTTCAAAGGTCAAGTAGGACCCATCCAAGGCAGTACGCCTAAACTTTCACTATGTGAAAGATAAGGCGTATGCCTGAAAGATCAGGCGTACTAATAGAAAATCCCACTTTTACCCATGTTGAACAAACAGGGAATAATTAAAGGTTGATTGTCTCTTAAAGCTTACTGAACTTTGATCTAAATCCTGATAACCTTAAAACCTGCCCTTCTTAATAAAATAAGTTTGTAAAAATCAATTTTAGGGAGTACGCCTGAATTCAAATCTGAAATTAAGTTCAGGCGTACTCAAGTTCAAGCGTACTAAATAAAGGTCAGGCGTACTGACACATAAAAGGAAAATTTGTTAAATCTTCTTGAATTTTCCCTATTTAATGAAATCCAGATATTGCTAGGTCAGAGGAGCCACCCTAAAAAGGTGGGTAATTGAGGTGCCTAACACCTTCCCCAATTTCAGTCAAACCGCCTACCCAAATCCTTGGAACCTAGACCAATCTAAGAGTCAATCCCTAGGCCCAAGTGCCTAGGTCAGGGCCCTGAAAGGCCGACAATCCTCCTTTCCCTTAAAAAGGAGGCAAGCGTCCAACCCCACCTGTAAAAACCTAAGTTGGTGGCGACTCCAAAACAAAGCCTAGAGACCAACCTAAGCTAGCCGGGCCCAGTTCCCCAAAGTGGGGCGAGCAGACCACCCGGCCTTTCCACGATGCCCATAGAATGGCAACTCCACTGGGGATCAATGTTTAACCTTTGAATAAACAATATTTAGATTTCTTTAAATATTCTTTTTATATTTTCATTTCTTTATATAAAGCATTTGTTCATGTAGATCATAAAGCATATCATTAGTTAGTAGGATATACTTACATCTGAACTATATCAAACTTGCATTTTAGGATAGAAAACATGCTTACATCAATTTTAGGGCAGTTTGAATTAGTTATTAGGACCAAAATTCACATTTAAACAAATTGTTTGAGAAACATGTTTGATTTCCATCTTGTTTTTCATATGAGCTCATAAAATATGCCACTTCATTCATATCTTGCATGAACATCATAAGCCGTATATCTGTTCATTACCCACCAATGGACCGACATTGGCAAATATTTAGAACAGGGGACAACGCTTGAACCGTGGCCGCTACATCAGCGCAGTTAGGCCAAGTAACCCAACCTAGTAACTATTCCCAAGATCCGAGCAATCAAGGAGGTGTTTAAATGGGGAAGCCTTATAGAATCTCTCTAAATAAAAACTTTTCATGCATACATTCATTTTAAAGTTATTTAGAGTATACTTGAATAGCTTAGAGGCCTAGAAATAGGACTTGTTTGCATTATATTCTACTGATTACTTGGATGAGTTACTATTAGAACCAATGATTCATGTCCAATCTGTGTTTTAAGAAAAAATATTATTTTCATAGATACTTAGAATATTTTCCAGATTTATGTATGTAATTAATCTTTTCATTCATCACATCATACACCACAAACCATAATAACTAAATAAACAAAGAACCTTTTCATTTCATTTCATCCCCCTTTTACAAAATTTAGACATCTGTTCAAAAGAGAAAAAATATATACAAACCCATAGCTTGTATGGTTCCCCTCACTTCTCTTCGTCATCCGATTCAACCACCCCTTCAAAGGTCTCTAACCTACATGCTTCCTCTTATAGGTCGTATTTGTCCCCAAACTTTTGCTCACCTCCTGGTGTAGCCTCCCCTTTCCCCTTGTCCTAGGGAAGTATTGTCTCTAACACTAACAAGTCTCCCTCCTCCCCCTTATCTTAGGAAGTACTATCTCTGTCACTATAGTAGCAAAAATATCAGCCACAATCTTTGCCTTGACCCCTACGACAATGGGGTGGTCCCTGGAAACCTCAGAATCCACACCAATCCCAGTCTCGACAGGCACACTCTTAGTGCTCTCTAAGCCCGTTGTTGCGGTTGCCTCAACACTTATATGTTCGCTACTGGTCGTCTTCTTCTTCTTACCCCGAGAATATCCCCCCAACTAAAATCAATACCAACAAATAAATTAGAAATTAGAAAGTAATTAAAAAACAAACAAAAACAAAACAACAAAAATAATAAAGAAAAGCAAAAAAAGAAACCTCAATAATGCAGGCTCTGTATGTCCTCCACTGAGAAGTGAGCTCCTCTCCCATATCATGGCATACTTACCTCACTAAAGCATGAGACAGGGCCAACATCTCAAGAACCCCCATGAAAGCTTCTCGAGGTACCTAAAAAAAATATTAGAGAAAAGATAAAAAAAGAGAAACTCAAAAAATAAATGACAATAAAATAAACAAAATACCTGGGTCACCGAAGATGGAGGAACCAAATTCTCTGGCACTGTGTTGTTCGGGAGGGATAGCTCCTATACCTAACCCCTCACATCGGTCACTGTGACCATCATAGGGAGCATCCCCAACAAACTCTCAGTCAATGCTCCCTTTCTTGGAGCTCTCCTTTTTCTTCCTCTCCTCTCAGGAGCTAGGATTTATGCACCTTAAGGCATAACCCCAGGTTGGCCAATCATGTCAGCACTAGCCTATCCAAATAAAAAAAGATAGTGAAAATTAAAACACAATAACCAACCAACAAAAAATAAATAAACAAATATAATACACCTCTCCTTCAACTGGACCTCCCAAGGGCCCGCAAGTCTAAGTGGACCACCACTCATAATAGTCCATATCAAGAACCAAGTAGGCGTCAATGGCCTCGCCCACTTTCCCCATACCAAAAGCCCCCCCTGACTCAATCACTCGGGGAAGAGAGCTAGGCACTACAAACCCTTCGGGGGATGTTATCTACCTATAACATCTCTCCCCCAGATACCACTCCACCTCTCTAGGGGCCAGTAGAATCACCCTAGACATCGACCAATGTAAGGCCACCTAGAACTCTCAAGCCAAGTCCCACTCAACCCCCAAGCTACCCAAGGAGCCCAATTAATCTACAAACAAAACAAACATTATCAAAACATAAATAAAAAAATAACACAATAATAAATCATTAACTAATTAAACTTTACCTGGGTAGCATTAATTTGGTCTAGGTCTCTCCTAAACACAAAAATGGACTTTTGTGCCTTTGGTCGAGTTTTAGAGGTTTTCCACCTCTCAACACAAGGCACAAGAAATAAATCTCTCCCCTTTCTGTGAGGAGCCAATGGATTCAACCTCTCATAACACCACACCTACAAAAGAAGCAATGCATGCATTAATCAAGACAAACAAAAGTTATAAAGAGACAATACAATGATAAAAAATGCAAGTTTTTTACCTCCCATAGAAAGTGAAGGCAAAGGAACACGGCTTTCTCCCTGTTGGTAACCTCACTCATATTGGAGTACATCCACCTAAGGGCGGATCTACCCCAACCATAGGTGTTGACCTTGGACAAGTTATCCAAAGTGAGGAGAAAATTGAAGAAAATCTGGTCTTTTTTCCCACTAAAGACAAACGAGTGAACATATAAAGCAGAAAAGCTCGGACCGAGTAATCTATCTCCACTCCCGAACTCTCATCTGTTGCCCATATGTATTCCTTCTCAAACTAGGAGGGTAGAAGTCCTCTGAACCCTCTATCATAAGATATAGGTTATGGCCCCAAACACCTCCTAACCATCTCCTAAGAAGGGACCAATTCATAAGGAGGAGGATCATCCCCATAGGCAAATGGATCATCATGTAGAAATTTGTTGGGGGCAACCCTATCTCCCCTATAGGCAGATGGAAGGTACATGTGATAGGAGACCACCTCTCTACCAATGCCATTAGCAAAGGTTTGTCCACCTTTAGTAGCTAGATGCTTAGGAAAGGTTCAAACCCCATCTCCTTGACCTTAGTCTACGTCTTCTCACAAAGACATCCCCACATCATGAGGTCCCCAGACCAAGACCCGTGGGTCTGTGCACTTTCCCTGTCCTATAAAAAAATAAACAAACAAATAGCAAAAGGAGTAAGTTTTAATAAGAAAAAACCACAACTAAAATTCTGCTCAGTTACTGGCATACGCCTGAATTCAATATACGCCTGAAATACCTAATACGCTTGAATTTAAATTCATATTAAATTCAGGCGTACTGGGTAAACTCAAACAGCATGACTAGTTCAAGCGCACTTCTCCCAAATGCAACAAAAATAAATAAAAGAAATTCCTAAATAATAAAAAAACATAACACATAACAACAAACAAAAGATTACAAATTAAAATCTAAATCAAAATCAAGGGTATACCTCATGGTGGGTTAAGTTTTTCCACAGAGCTTTTTCATGAGAAGGGAGGAGGGGATAAGTCTTTGTTGACCCACTAGCATTCATCTTGTTAGAGAAATTAGGAGAGAATCAGAAGAGGAAATCCTTTCTCAGGTTGAATTTTCCCTCGCATAAATCAGTTCAAAAATACAAAAAATAAAAAGGGGCATTTCAGGCATTTTATTAAAACACAGGTGTACAGTATGCCTGAACATGATAACACCATGGGGGTGGTCTAGACCAATAAAAATCAAAAGAACATTATCTATTTATTTTTGCTTACTAACACTTGAAAATTGCTAGGTTAGAGGAGTCACCCTAAAAAGGTGGGTAATTGGGGTGCCTAACACCTTCCCCAATTACAACCAAACAACTAACCTGAATCTCTAAAAGACCAGACCAGTTAGAGAGCCAATCTCTAGGCCCAAGTGCCTAGCCTGGGCCACAAATCCCACAATCCTTCTTTCCCCTGGAAAGGAGGTAGGGGTCCAACCTCATCTGTAAAATCTTGAATTTGATGGCGACCCTAAACCTAGGCACTAGGCCGACCCAAATTGCCCGGTTGCGGTTCCCCAAAGTGGGGCTGGCAAACCCACCTGATCTTTTAGTAATGCCCACATATTGGGGTGCCTAACACCTTCCACAATTGCAATCAAACGGCTTAGATAAATCCCTCAAACCCAAACCAATCTAAGAGTCAGTCCCTAGGCCCAAGTGTCTAGGCCTAGGCCCTAAAAATCCCGTAATCCTCAGGCGTCCAACCCCACCTGTAAAAACCCGAGTTGGTGACGACTCCAAAACAAAGCCCAGAGACCAACCCAAGCTGGCTGGGTGCGGTTCCCCGAAGTGGGGCAAGCAGACCACTCGGTCTTTCTACGATGCCCACAGACTTAAATTCCATATTTATGTAGAGTAATGATATAAACAAGGTAGTTAACTCACTAAAAATAGATTTTGGACAACAGAGAATATATTTAAAAATAAATAACAGGAAAAATAAAAAAGCATGATAAAAAAGCTTACAAAAATTTAATTGAATGTCTAAATTAGTTAACTAAACAAGAGAAAAAGAAATAAGTCCAAATTCACTTCTTAGAGAGAATGAAAAACTGACACTAGGGCTGACTCTTTTTATACAATGTGTGAGCACACTATTTTGGGGAGAAAGATGGCCCCACTTTTGGAGTCAAATGACATCCTCTTGGGCCCAAATTTAGCAGGTTTGTGGGTTAGGGAGTTGGTGATGTATAGTCCAAATCATAGCTCCTCATTCCCCTTTGTGGGAGAAGAGTAGTTTTCACATTAAATGTGTCAATAAAAGTAGCAAAAGGGGAGACAAATTGTCTCCTTTATGTTTCACTAAAAGGTTGACAAATTAGATGAGGGCATGGGGTCATTACGGCATAGTGGCCTACTAAACATGAAAAGAAAAGGGGTAGGAGGACCAACCTAGCCGTGTGGCCTCCTTCTTCTTCCTTTCTTTCTTTTTTCTTTCTTCTCTTTTCTTTTCTTTTCTTTTCTTTTTCTCTCTTTTCTTTTTTTGGATTTTTTCTCTCCTCCTTCTCAATGAACTAGGGGAGGTTTATTAGTGGGGCCCAAGGGGGTGAGGTGGTAGTGGAGGAGTGGGGGAGTGTAATGAGATAAGGGTGAGGTGGTTGGATGGGGTAAGAAGGAGGAATGAGTGGAGGGGAAGGGGGTGAGGTGTTTGGGTTCTAGAAATGAGGGATGAGGTGTTTAGCTAGGGTAAGGAGGTGGGAGCAAGTGAGGGGGTCTAAGGAGGTGGTGGAGGCTGGTGGAAGCCTCAAGAAGGGGGGTGAGGTGGTTGGATGGGTTGAGGAGGTGGGAGAGATGGTGGGCCCCTTTACCATGTGTATGGTGGGGGTGAAGTGGTGAGAGGGGTGTGAGGACCAAGGTGGTAGTCCTAGGATCTCCACCCTTCATTTGGAATATTCCAAATGAGGGGTGTAGGGTTTAAAAGTTGTTTTGTGGGTATTTTGGGTAAAAATGGGATTTTTTGAAAAGAGCAATGATTTTTTTTTTTTTTTTGGATTTTTCTCCTTTACTATCTAGGTTCATTTTTTTGGGTTTTATAACTCCAAACTTCTCAAGACTTATAAGTTTTCCGCATCTCCCTAATATTTTGGTCGCAACGCAATTGCCAGAATTAGATTCGGGATAGGGTAAATGGGTCAAAGTTGACTCCGTATAACCCCAGAATGACTTGTACCAGTGGAGGGAGGGGAAATTTGGTAAAATTGATTTTTTAAATCTTCATATGAAGATAGTTCTCAAGGTTTATGAGGCTTAGACTCTGACTGTTCACAGATCTAATGCCTGAATCAAAAGTTATGTCTAAAACCTTGAATTGTCACTGACCAAATTTTTTGCAGACTTAAGACAAATTTTTCCTGGATTTAAATGGGGTACAATGGTGACAATGGTTGTTTGGATCTTGGATCTATGAGTCCACAAGGCCTGAGAAGCAGGCAATCTGATTCTTGGTGAATTTTTGGGAGATTTTTGAAGGAAGGTTACTCGACCAAAAACTGCACCCTGAACTTGTGAAGGACTAGGTCATTGAGCTATGCCGAGTGTGTGGATGGACTTCTCTATCAAGGTGTTTATCAAAGATCTCAAAAAATCTGAGAAAATGAGCCTGACCTTAAGAGATTTGGATTTTCAAAGAGTTCTCGATAGTTCACCGAGTGTTCATGGTTGATAGAAATGAATTGGCTAACTAGGTCATTGAGTTGTGCCAAGTCTGTGGATAAACTTCTCTATCAAGGTGCTTATCGAAGAACTCAAAAAATCTAAGAAAATGAGCCTGACCTTAAGGGATTTGGATTTTTAGAGAGTTCTCAGAGGTTCACCGAGTGTTCATGGTTGATAGAAATGATTTGATTGTATTTTGGGAGAAAATAGGGTGATTAAAACAAACCTTGAGGCCCTCTTAAAGGTCGCTTTCAAAAAATTGGCCGCCTTGAAGGCCACAAGTCATGATCACTTAGCCATCTTGAAGGTCGTTTTCAAATACATGAACAACAACACAAAAATTATTTTAGCCCTCTTGAAGGTCATGTTCTAAGCAAATTAGGTTCTAGAAAGGGGGGTGAGGTGTTTGGCCAGGGTAAGGAGGTGGGGCGAGTGAGGAGGTCTAAGTTACTTTTCTTGCTTTATGTAAAAGGTCAATGCACCTTGGTTTGTAGTAGTTATACCTTTGTTCGCAACCACTCCTAATATATATGTAATAAAGAAGTTTTGTTCTATTTTCAAAATTTTGACTCAATAGTTGGACATTAATGCACTTGTATGATCTATCATTTGTCTAAATATTTCCAGCTTAAATATATACAAAATTAAAATTCATGGCTCTAAGTAATAATAATGTTCTTGCCAGCAAAATAGCACCTCCCAAGACTAGATTGATGTCTTGCTTTGGTATATGCAACTAAGAGATTACAACATTACTTTTTATCATACAACGTCTCTCTAATTTCCCAAATAGATCCCATTAAATATCTCTTTAAAAAACCAGCCACAACAAGAAGGACAGCTCGATGGCTCATGATGCTATCAGAATTTGACATATCTTTCATTCCACAAAAAGCAATCAAGGGACAAGCCATTGTAAACTTTCTAGCTGATGGTCCAGTGGACGAAACCCTATCTACCAGTCTTGATTTTCTGGATGAGCAGATATTGTACATTGAAGTAGAGCAGACCCAAGTTGGCAAGATGAAAAATGTGTTTTGATGGAGTAGTTAATTAGATAGGAAATGGTGTTGGGGCAGTACTCATATCTCCTACAAATGCCCTCATCCCTATTGCCATCCATCTATGTTACCCATGCACCAACAACAGTACAGAGTATAAGGCTTGTATTGTGGGCCTGAAAGCAATTATTGACCTAGGCATCACAGAACTTGAAGTTTTTGGCAACTTGGCCCTAGTTATCTTCCAAGCCACCAGTGAATGGTTCATCAAGGAAGAGAAATTCCTAGATTATCATGATTGCCTTCAAGCTTTATCCATAAATTTTGAATACCTAAGCTTCATTTTGGTAGCCTGGAACAGAAATCAGTATGCAGATGCATTGGCCACTCTTGCCTCTATGATCTACATGTCTCATGAATCTTTGATGAAGCCTATTAAGATCAAGTAGAGGTCAAAGCCAGCCCATTGCCTTCAAATTACAACAGTAGATCTAAATAGAGAGCCTTGGTTCATCGACATCAAGAAGTACCTTGAAGATCAAGCATTCCCCTTTATGGCCTCTAAAAATGATCGATATACCTTACAAAGATTGGCAACACAGTTTGTCTTACACGGAGGTTCCTTATACAAGAAATCCCCACATCATGTCTTGTTAAGATGTATAGACGAGTCTGGAGCATCAACTATTATTGAAGATATTCATGGTGGAGAATGTGGTCCGCACATGAATAGGCTTATGCTAGCCAAGAAGATTCTACGTCTGGGTTACTATTGATCAACCATGGAAGCTGATTGTTGTAACCATGTAAAAAGATGCCACACTTTCCACTCTTATGCCAATCTCATCAAAGCACCTTCTTCGGAGTTACATAGCTTGACTACCCCTTAGCCATTTTCCATGTGAGGTATGGATGTGGTTGGGCCCATGACCCAGAAAGCATCTAATGGACATCAGTACATCATAGTGGCTATCGACTACTTCACAAAATGGGTGGAGGTTGCATCCTTGTCCACAATCACAATGAAGAACACAACAAGGTTCATAAGCAAGGACATTATTTGTCGATATGGCATCCCTAACAAAATCATCACAGACAATGTCACAAATTTTGTAGGAAAAGATCTCCAATTGTTCTGCCAAAAATTCAAGATTCAACACCATTGATCTTCTCCATACAGACCACAGATGAATGAGGCACTAGAAGCGGCCAATAAAAATCTCAAGAAGATCCTTCAAAAGATGACCGCAAGTCATTCCAATTGGCATGAAAAGCTACCATATGCATTGTTGGCCTATCGGACGTCCATTCACACGTCCATTGGCGCTACTCTATACTCCTTCGTCTATGGGACAAAAGTTGTCTTACCCATTGAAGTAGAAATCCCCAGTCTCATAATCCTAATTGAAGCACAAATTCCAAAATTAAAATGGGCACAAACTCGGCATGATCAGTTAAACCTCATTGATGAAAAGAGACTACAGGCAATCAACAATGGACAGGCCTACTAAAGGCACATGGCAACCACTTTCAATAAAAGGGTTAGGCCTAGAGATATAGAAGAAGGCGTCATCATCCTCAAGAAAGTCCTCCCACATGAACAAGCACCCCGAGGACAACCCTAACCAAATTATGAAGAGCCTTTCATTGTCAAAGAAAAATTATGGGTAGTGCTTTACTATTAGGAAACATGGACAGGGAGGATTTTCCTAGATTTATCAACTTAGATCAAGTGAAGAGATATTTTGCCTAATTTATGTAAACTGACTTGTGCTGAGAAAATCTTAATATAAAAAGGCATTTGACTAATTTACGCTGAGACATCATTACTCATATTTAACTTCCCTCAAATTATTTCATTCCTAAAAATCACTTCCATTGGAAGAAAATAATGGTTCAGAGAAGAAAATAAAGAGAGCAAAGAACTATTATCCTTTGTAACATACATAGATTCTTTATAAATCATGACCTTCTTTAATACATAAGGAATTTTATAAAGAACCATGATCTTCATCCAACATGGTACAATCTTCTTGAAAAAGGGAAATTTCTCGTCCTTTTTCAATAAACATGAGATTTTTTATAGAACCATGATTTTCTTCCAGACATGGTATTCATATACAGAACCCCAATCTTCTTTTCAGAAAATGGAAATGTCTCGTAAGACCTTGATCCTTGTTAATAAACATCAGAACCTCGTATAAAACCATGATCTTGTTCAATAACATGTAAGTCCCATAAGGAGACCTCAAAATATCCCTTCAGAATTATGACTTGCAAGATCATTCAAGTCTCTCAACATTTTAAGAAATTTTGAGCACAAGTCAAAGTACAGAAATCAGGCAATTAATCAGACTTTGAAAAAGTATAAATCACCTCATACGGGTATCCTAGACCCAAACATGTTTGTATAAACAGGAGCAAAAAAGGGATCAAAAAGAAAAAATTCAAAGCTTAGAGTGAAAACCAGAAATGGCACTCTAGCCCAGGCTTTTAGTATTCTTACTAGTAGGGGCAAAAAAGGGAGTGTGGACATCGCGGAAAGGGAATCTGCAACCCACTTCGGGTTTGTTTGGAATTGCCATAAAACTCAGGGTTTTTTACAGACGGGGTTGGGCGCCTGCCTCCTTTCCAGGTGAAAGGGAGGATACGAGCTTTCTCAAGGCCCGGGCTAGGCACTTGGGCCTAGGGTTGACTCTTTGACTGGTTTGGTTTTCAGGGATCTGGGTAAGCTGTTTGATTGCAATTGGGGAAGGTGTTAGGCACCCCAATTACCCACCTTTTTAGGGTGGCTCCTCTAACCTAGCAATTT
>JAOXJP010196016.1:0-12161 GCA_025762735.1 Platanus orientalis
TCTCCACCCTTTTTTATTTCTTATTGGAAGAGGGGGGGGGGGGTGTGTGGGGGAGACTCGAAAGAACATATTGGGTGTAGCAGATCCTCTCCATCATTAATAGAAAGATCAACATGGCTGGATGAACAATTTTGACTATCTTCTCACTATTGAAATGAATGAGTCAAATTTACCACTACTAACCTCTGATTGCATTGATTTCTTTGACTTCTTAAGTGAGGTAGTCAACTGTTGTGTTGAGTCCTCTATATTACTGTCACGTGTCTCCATCTCCACATATGTACATAATTGTATTCATGGTTCAAAAATTTCATACTTTTTGATGATACCAGAACTGGATCACCAAGATGGTCCTCCGGTAGCCCTTGATCTGAAATCTAGAACTTTGATCTTACCTACGCACAAGTAACAAATGACATCGGTGTGGCGCCTGCCTACTCCGACGCCCAAGTCAGGGATCGGAGATCAGAAAATTCTCGTATTGCCTCACTTGGAGTGATTGTACTTACTTTTTATTCGGGGGTTCTGTTCTTAATATAGGAATTCTCCCCCATTATTGGCCACGAATATTCTTTAAGTTAGTTAGAAGATCGTGAAGGAGTGGTACACATGTTAGCGCTGGATTGATCATCACTCTGTATCCCGAAACTGCTTTTTTTTTTTTGTTGTCTTACTTGCGGTTGTCTCGGCTATTATTGCTTATCTGTCATTCTGAGAGTTGTAGGTAGTCATACCTCAGTCGCATACATTAATGGGTTGGTCGGTCGGTGGTAAGGCTACGTCACTAATAAGCCATTTCGAGTGAGGGCCGGTCGAGAAACAACGCTTATGATACGCCACTCGCATAAGGGTTTGTCAGGGAACTATGCTTATGACACGCCGCTCACGTGAGGGTCGATCAGGAAACTATTTCCTTGATAAGTCACTTGGCATGCGTGATCGAGGATTTGAACCGCTAGTGGGTTGCTTAGTGAACATGTAGGAAAACTAGATGGCCCGGGTCGGTTCACCCAGTCCATCAGCTCAGTTAATCTGGGTCTCAATCCTTCATCATTATATGCCCCCCATTCCCTTTGTCCGTTAGTCCAAGCGGACACAAGTAATACGAAAAGCTATATGAGTTGATTGACGCACTAACGTTTTAACTCCCCCCTCTTGAGCCCTGCGCTATGAATGGTGACAAGACGTTTGGGTTGGTAGTCGCTTTCCCTTGAACCACGCCTTTATCTAACAGCCAGGGGTGGTTAGGATGATCCGACAGTTGGGGGTAACTCGAACATCCTATAAATGGACACCCTTCCCTCTCTTTTAGTCTTCTGCTTTGTTGCGATTTTCTTCTGGTGCTATGTCTGGATAAATTGCTCTGTTTGTGTCTGCGTCATGCTTAGGGAGTTATCATCCAGAAAAGTCATGCTCAGGTATTTTCTATTCCACTATTTCCTTCCTCTGTTTTTCCTATCTTCTTTGTCTGGTTCTAGTATCGTCTTTTTACTGAAGTCACCTCTGTGCTTCTTTATTCCCTTTGCGTCAGTAGCATTTCCGTTCACCTATCCTTTCTCGCCCTCTAAACTTCACCCTAGACCCTACCACCCTTCAGGTTCCATTTGACTCATTTTTGCTACTACCTTCGCACTCAACAACGTTTTTCTGATTTGAGTGTCTTAGGCTTCAACTCTTCCTTTCTAAGCTGTGTGTTGAATTAGGTCTTAGAAGTGCTTGGTCCCTCGGCCAATGTTATATTCACCCTCGGTCGGATGGACAACTCTTTTGAGTTGACCGAGTTTATTATGGCTCTTGATGAGAATCTTGTCAGAGCCGATTCTCCTGACTTGGCTAAACTTTCGGTGCCTGTTAGGTTAGGTCGTTTCGCCGGCGTGCCATACGCGGCTGAGTGTGTTGTTTTTACTTTGTTAAGGTTGTGGCTTGAGGATTTGTGTCATTTCTACCAAATCCAAGAGTCGATCAGTTTGAGGGTTCTTGCTTTTAATGATTGGGCCTCTTTCTGCCTCCCGAACGAGGTTTCAATCTTTGAACAGACTCTAGAAGCCAGTTTGTGGTTTCCCATTCCTCTGTTTGTTTGTCAACTCCTTACCCACCTCAGTCTAGCTTAGGGACAGGTCATGCCCAATGTGGAGGATTTTGATCTCCTACATGGTGTTGTGGTCTGCATGTAGTAGCTGTCGGGATCACCTCACCATACTAGAGTTCCTTTACTGCTACAAGGCAGTGGAGATGCACTTGGGATGGTGGTATTTCACTGCTCGGGTGCTCGAGTGAACACTAATCATGGGTCTTTCAATGTCGAATAGAGGTTGGAAAAATAAATTATTTTTTTGTGTTCGGGAAAGGGTTAGAGTCTTTCTCGTGGGAGTCATTCCTTGACCGAGTCCATACAGTCCCCAAGATATGGCGGGAGCCGTGTAGAGAAGGTAATTCTTGGTCGTTTTAGTTTTCCTTAATCATTTTCTATTCAGTCGGTCTAATCTTCCTTATTATTGTAGCACTGGCTAAGCGCCCACTATCTGAGGCCTAACTCGTGAAGCTAGACTGTGCCTTCGTGCATCCGGTTCAGGATTGTTCCTTGTTAGTAAACCTCGAATCCCTTTCTACATATTTGTTTGGCTAGGAGATTCCTTCATCTGGGCCCTCAATCTTGCCAGTCGGTCAGGCTTCTAGGTTGTCTGTGTTGCCTTTAGTCACATTGGTTGATTAGGCATCCAGCTCGTCCCCTCTTCTAGTTGATTGTTCAGGTCGTTATCCATAACCCTTAGCCGTTGTCTTGTTCTCTTTTCATCATTTCGTTATTTTTTTTTATCATTTGCTTCTTTTAGTAGATATGTCAACCGTACCATCAAAATCTTCCCTAGCGAGAGTTGCCTCTAAGGCGACCCCTGGGAGCTCTCGTAAAAAACCCAAGTTCTCTCACAATCGCTCTGCTGAGAAGGACCGATCTGGCTCAGCTCCTCAAACATTCGCTCTTTCGGTCGAATTGCCCCTCCTTCCATTGTTAACCTAGACGCGACTTTGGAGACTGCTCTAACGTTTGATGAGTGTATTGAAGACCTACCTCTCTACATCCCTAGGGGGTCGTCTAGGGGGAAGGAGAAGCTTCTTCCTTCTCTGTTGGCCAATGAGGAAGAGGCCCTAGCTCATCTTCGGTCGGTTATCTCTGACTAGGATATAAAGAGCCTCTGGCCTAACAGCACGAACACCTTGGCCATGAGCACCTTCTTCGATCTTGGGAAGGTAAAGCATTTTCCTTTTTCCTTTGTGAATTTGGTTACTTTATCCTGTAATATGTTACTAAGAGCATCCTTGTTGCAGGTGTTGACCAAAATGGCGGTCCTCTTGAATCGTCAGCTAGCCACTGACAATTACATCGGTGACCTTAGGAAGAAGTTGGTCGAGGTCAAATCTAAATGGTTGGCATTGAGGGATAATCTGGCCAAGATTGAGAAAAAGCTTAAGGGGAGTGAGAATGCCTTAGAGGAGGTTCGGGATCAACTCGAATGGGAGAAGGCTAGTGCAGCTGTCCTACAGGCATCTCTGGACAAGATGAAGTCCTAGTGGGAGGTGGAGAAGGAGAGGGCTGCCAACGAGGCGGTCGCGACATACATGGAGTCCGAGGCTTTCAATGATGGGACCATGAAATATTTCATCAGTAGTTTTGAAACCCTCCGTCATTGGGCTTTGAGGACTTACCCTGACCTCGACCTCTCCATATTCAAAGCAGATGCTGAGTCGGTGTTTGTTGTGCTTGAGCCAAACAAGGAAGTTGACGCAGAGCAAGAAATAGATGATGCAACCTCCTGAAGTTGGATTTTTTCTTCCTTTTGTATGGACCGAGAGTCCTTTACTTCATCTTTCTTATACCTTGACAATTTATTAAGTAAATTTCTCCTTTGTTCATTCTTAGTATTACAACATTCTATAGATTGCCTGTTTCATTAAGTAGTTTGTTTTAGTTGAGCAACTTTGTAGGACGCCGTAGTAGACTGAGGGTTGTTTCAACCGACTTGATCCATTTCTCCCGATCCCACTAGACTTCAGTTGTAGACCGTTGCAGTAGACCGAGGCTCTTTTTATTGGACTTAGTTTCTATTTTTCCACTCAGAACCTTAATTGTAGATTGTTGCTGTAGACAGAGGGTCATTTTACTGGACTTTGTCCATTCTTCCGACTCTACTCCGGAAGTCAATTATAGATCGTTGTTGTAGACCGAGGGTTGTTTTACTGGACTTAGTCCATTCTTCCGACTCCACTCGGGGCTTTAATTATAAATCATTGTAGTAGACCGATGGTCATTTTATTGGAATCAGTCCATTCTTCTGACTCACTCAGGATGTTAATTGTAGATCGTTGTTGTAGACCGATGGTCGTTTTACTGGACTTAGTCCATTCTTCTGACTACAGTCAGGGCTTTAGTCGTAGATCATTGTAGTAGACCAAGGGTCGTTTTACTAGACTTAGTCCATTCTTTCAACTCCACTCGGGACGTTAATTGTAGATCATTGTTGTAGACTGTGGGTCGTTTTACTAGACTTAGTCCATTCTTTCGACTCCACTCGGGGCTTTAGTCGTAGATCATTGTAGTAGACCGAGGGTCATTTTACTAGACTTAGTCCATTCTTCTGACTCCACTTGGGGCTTTAGTTGTAGATCGATGTAGTAGACCGATGGTCGTTTTACTAGACTTAGTCCATTCTTTCAACTCCGCTTGAGATGTTAATTGTAGATCGTTGTAGTAGACCAATGGTCGTTTTACTAGACTTAGTCCATTCTTCCGACTTCGCTTGGGATGTTAATTGTAAATCATTGTAGTAGACCGAGGGTCGTTTTACTAGACTTAGTCCATTCTTCCGACTTCGCTAGGGATGTTAATTGTAGATCGTTGTAGTAGACCGAGGGTCATTTTACTGGACTTAGTCTATTATTCTGACTCTGCTCAGGATGTTAATTGTAGACTACTGTGTCACACAAGATAGTAGGTAAATTTCATTATCGTCAGTAAAAAATTACATGATTATTGATAATACCTCTTTAGGTGTTTAATGTTCCATGGTCTGGGTAAGGGCTTTCCTTCCATGGATTCCAATTAGTAAGTGCCTTTCCATGCAATCCAGGTTACTCAGTAGGGACCTTCCTAATTGGGTCCCAACTTTCCGTCTCCAGGGACTTGTGTTGCTATGCTCACCTTTCGAATAACGAGGTCTCCATTCTGGAAATCCCTCAGGTGTACTCGGGCATTGTGATATTTCATCATTCTCTGTTGATATGTTGCCATACAAATAGAGGCTTCATCTCTCTTTTCTTCCAGTAAGTCTAGGTTCAAATGTAGCTCTTTCTCCACACTTTCGGTTTGTGGCTTCTGAATCCTTAAACTTATCATCCCGATCTCCACGGGTATTACTGCTTTACAGCCGAAAGCCAAGGAGTAAGGGGTCTCCCTTGTGGGACTTCTTGGGGTAGTTCTATAAGCCCAGAGGACCCTCGTCAGCTCATCAGGCCACTGCCCCTTCGATGCCTCTAACCTAGTCTTGATGATCTTTAGTATTGTCCTGTTGGTGACCTCCACCTGTCCATTGGCTTGAGGATGTGCTAGGGAGTAGAAGTGGTTCTTGATTCCCAGTTAAGAGCAAAACTTACAGAAATGTCGGTTGTCGAATTGCTTCCCATTGTCAGTAATGATGACCTGTGGTATTCCGAATCAGCATATTATGGACTTCTAAATGAAGTCACACATGTTGTGCTTGGTTATCATCACCAGCGCCTCGGCTTTAACCCACTTGGTAAAGTAGTCTACGGCCACCACAAGGAATTTTTTTGTCTTCTCGCCATGAGAAGGGGTCCCATAATGTCTATTCCCTATTGAGCAAAGGGCCATGGCTCCATGATGGGCGTGAACTCTTCTGCACGCTGTTTGAGAATGTTGGCAAACCTCTAGCAGCTGTTGCACTTTCAGATAAGGTTTATTGAGTCAACTAACATTATAGGCGAGTAATATCCTGCTCTGACTAGCTTATGGACGAGCGATCGACTACCTGAATGGTTTCCGCATATTCCTTCATGAACTTCCCTCATGACGTATTCAACTTCGGTGGGTGATAAACATCTCATGTATGGCATGGTGAAATTTCGTTTGTAGAGTATATCATTAATCAACGTATATCGACTAGCTTGGAGCTTGAGTTTTCTGGCTTTACCTCTGTTTGATGACAAATTATCTGTTTTGAGAAGTATGATGGGGGTTCTCTAGTCATCTTCAGGCTCATTTGTGCAAACTAGGATGCTCGGCTCATTTCCATGCTGGATCGTTTAGGGTGGCTTACAGGAAACCGCTTCCTCACAATATACTTGTCGTTTGAGGCAAGTCGTGCTAGTCGGTCTGCATGCTCATTCTGACTTCTGAGGATGTGTTGGACCTTAACAACTTCAAATTATGACATGAGCTCGATGACCTTGGTCAAATTTTTTTTCATCCAGTCCTCCTTGGCCTCGTATTCGCCAGTCATCTGTCCCTCGAAAAGCTTGGAATAAGTGTAGGCGACAACATGCATAACTCCTGCTTCTTTTGCTAGACTTAACACGAAGATTAGTGCTTCATATTCTGCTTCGTTGTTCATTGTGTTGAACCCTAAGCGGATTGCATACTCAATCTCCAACCCCTCAAGCGTGGTCAATAAAAGCCCCACACCACTGGATGAAGCTGTGGACAACTTGTCCACGTGGAGGGTCAACTTTGATTTGGAGGGGCTTCTCTCGTCTATCTCGACAGGAGTTAGTTCTACTAAAAAATCTACCAAAACTTGCCCCTTTATTGTTGTCTTTGGTCAATCGCTGACATCGAACTCGCTAGCTCTATCGCCCACTTCACCATCTTGCCAGACACTTTCTATTTTTGTAGGACTGCTTTTAGGGGTTTGTTTGTCAACACTATGATTGGGTGAACCTGAAAATAGGGTTTGAGTCTCCTTGTTGTTGTTATCAGGGCAAACGCTAGTTTCTCCAGAGGCGGATATCTCAATTCTGCTCCATAGAGGGCTTTGCTAGTGTAGTAAATTGGAATATGACTGTGCTCATCCCTGACTAGGACTAAGCTTACAGCCATCTCGGACACCGCCAGATATAAATATAGATCTTCTCCTTGTGTCGTTTGCCCAAGGGTTGGCAAGCATGCCAAGTGCCCTTTGAGATCTTAAAATGATCGTTCAGCCTCCTCGGTCCATTTGAATCCTTTCTTCAAAAGACAAAAGAAAGGAAAACATCTATCCGTCAATCTCGAAATGAATCGGTTGAGAGCCGCCACCCTTTCTGCTAGCCATTGCACATCTTTTGTGGATTGCAGTGACTTCATGCTCAAGGTTGCTTCAACTTTCTCTAGGTTAGCCTCGATTCCCCTGTGAGAGACCATGAATCCCAAGTACTTACTTGCTGACACCATGAAGGTGCACTTAGCCGGATTGAGCTTCATTTGGAACTTCCTTAGGGTGAGGAGAGTTTCTTCCAGGTTATCCACATGCCTCTCAGCTTCCATGCTTTTCATGAGCATATCATCTATATAAACTTCAACATTTCTCCCAATCTGGGCCTCGAACACTTTATTCACCAGTCTTTAGTAGGTGTCTCCATAATTTTTTAACCCGAATGGCATGACCTCATAACAATATGTGCCTCGGTCTGTGACGAAGGATGTCTTCTCTTGATCTCCTTTTTCCATACATATTTGGTTGTAGCTTGAGAACTCGTTTATAAAACTGAGCAGTGCATGCCTAGAGGTAGAGTTGACCAGCGCATCTATCATCGGGAGTAGGAAACTGATCTTAGGGAACACTTTGTTAATGTCAGTGAAGTCTACACACATTCTCCACTTCTCATTACTCTTCTTAACTAACACCACATTGACAATCCAGTCGAGATAGGTGACTTCTCATATGAACCTTGCTTTCAATAGTTTGTCCACCTCTTCAGCGATAGCTTGATTCTTATCAGTGGTGAAAGTCCTCTTCTTTTGTCTGATTGGCCTCACTGAAGGATCGACACTCAGCCTATGTGTGATCACTCTTAGGTCGATCCTTAGCATATCTACATGTATTCATGTGAAGGCATCCTTGAAGGTCATCAGGATCCTTTGCAAACTGAGTTTGAATTCCTCTAAAAGTGTCCTCCCAACATGCACAACCCATTCAAGGTAGTTGGGGTCGATGTTGAGCTCCTCTAGGTCCTCTGCAGGCCCGGCCTGCTTCAATTGAACGTCATCTCTATCCTCCATGTCTTTTATGATGAGAAATTCCTTAGACTCTTTCCCCTTCAAAGATGCCACATAGCACTCTTGGGCCACTGTTTGATCACCTCTGACTTCTCTGACCCCCTCCTTAGTCGGGAAGCGCATTAGCAAGTGATAGGTTAAAGTAATAGCCTTCATCTTGTTGAGCGTCGGCCTATCAATAATGGCATTATATGCCGAGGGACAATCTACAACCAAGAAATCAACTGCTTTGGTCACTTGGTGAGGGCTACCCTCGGCTGTCATTAGCAGCGTGATGACCCCAACGGGGTACAACTTGTCTTCGGTGAACCCAACCAGAGGTGCCACAGTCGGTTAGATTTTGTCATTTTTTATTCCCATTTGCTCAAAAGTGGACAAGTATAGGATGTCTGCTGAACTGCCATTATCTATGAGTATCATCCTGGTCCGATGGTTAGCTATGATCAACATGACCACTAGGGTATCATCATGGGGGTGCTACACTCCTCTAGAATCTTCTTCTGTGAACGTGATATCCTCTTGCCAGGTCTGAGGGCATTTCCTAGGTTTGTCAGCTGAATAGACCTCCCATTGCAAAGCTCTCACACACGTGCATGCGCCTTTTGAGCTGATGTCGACTCGCTACCTCTTGTCGATCCACCGATAATGGCTTTTATCTCTCGTAACGGCTTAGATCCAATATTCTTGCAGCTCTGCGATTCCTCTACCACTTCTGACAATGTTCGAAGATGACCCACTATAAAACGTCTCAGCCTACCTTGTCGAATGAGTGCTTCTATCTGATCCCTTAGGTCGATGCAATCCTCCGTATTGTGGTCATGGTCGTGATGGAATCGGCAATACTTCCTTTGGGATCTTTTCAATGGGGGGTCTTAAGCTTCTCAGGCCACTTCAAGGATGGGTCGTCCCATACATACATGAACACCTGCTCGAGGGGGGAGTTGAGCGAGGTATAAACCTGTGCCTACCAGGCTGGTATGTGTGCTTCTCTCGGTCGTACCACTCAGTCGGCATTGTCTCTCATCCTTACCTTGCCCTCCACTGCTTTTGGTCGCTCATCCCTTTGTCTCTTTGATAGTTCTCGGAGTTCATTTCCCTGGTATCTTCTTGTCGCCATTGCATCCTCGATGTTCATATGCTTTTGGGCCTATAGCATCAACTCGACCATATTGCTTGAAGGAGATTTGGAAAGAGAGAACAAGAATTTTGTGGGCCACAACCCACCCATGAAGGCGGTGAGCACCACCTTTTTATCGGCGTCATTTACCTACATTACTTCCTGGTTGAAACGGGAGACATAGTCTCTTAGAGATTCTCCTTTCACTTGCTTGACATTGAGTAGAAAAGTAGCAGGACTGCAATAACGCCTTCCCCCTATAAAATGACTGGTGAATAATTGACTCAGTTTAGAGAAAAAGTTTATGCTGTTGGGTTGAAGACTATTGAACCATTTCTGTGATGAGCCCCTCAAGGTAGCCGAAAAAGCCCTACACATGACCCCGTCTGAATAGTCATGCAGGAGCATAAAAGTTTTGTATGTTTCAAGGTGGTTAAACGGACCTTTGCTTCTGTCAAATGGCTCTATTTGGGGGCTCTCGAATCTCTTGGGGAGAGGATGGGACATGATCATTATAAAGAAGGGATGATCAGTCCTCTGTACCAGCTCCTCTATTGTGGAAGGGGTTTTGCCTCGGAGAGCTTCCATTACCATATTAAGCTGATCTTGCATCCTCTGAATGTGGTTCTCCTGTTTGATGACTGTTCTTCCACCTACGTCACTGGTCTGCTGAGACACAGAGGCCCTAGGGCCATGGCTGTCCCCTTGTCTTTCTCTCCCGAGTCCTTGTTCAATCTCTGGTTCAAGACGCACAACTTCTTGTGTCTCTTCTTCATCAGAGTGCCGGTGCTCCATTCGCTCCATAAGCTTATGACGTAGCTCCTCATTCTGTTATGTCATTTATTGCATGTTGCGGTTGAGGTCTTGTATCTGTTGCTTTAAGCCTGTCATTCGAGCTGTCTCAACCTCTCTTCTCCCTAGATCACTCGTGAATGATGCATTCCGGTGAGTTTTCATCATTTCAGATCTAGTTTCTACCATAAGACCTTTGTCTTGCTGAAAACCTCTTTCAATTTCCCACAGACGGCGCCAATTGATGATACCGAGAGTTGGATCACCAAGATGGTCCTCCGATAGCCCTTGATATGGAATTTCGAACTTTGATCTTATCTACGCACAAACAACAAATGGTGTTGGTATGGCGATGGCCTACACCCCTCCGATGCCCTAGTCAGGGACCAGAGATCAGAAAATTCTCGTATTGCCTCACTTTCAGTGATTGTACTTACTTTTTCTCCTGAGGTTCCGTTCTTAATATAGGAATTCTCCCCCATTATTAGCCACGAATATTCTTTAAGTTAGTTAGAAGATTGTGGAGGAGTGGTACACATGTCAGCGTTGGATTAATCATCACTTTGTGTCATTCTGTATCCCATAATTGCTTTTTTTTGTCTTACATGCAGTCGTCTCAGCTATTATCTCTTATCTGTCATCCTGAGAGTTGCAGGTAGTCATACCTCAGTTGCTTACATTAATGGGTTGGTTGGTCGGTGGTAAGGCTATGTCACTGATAAGCCATTCAAAGTGAGGGTCAGTCGGGAAACTATGCTTATGATACGCCACTCGTATGAGGGTCAGTCGGGGAACTATACTTATGACACACCACTCACGTGAGGGTTAGTCGGGAAACTATTTCTTTGATAAGCCACTCGGCATGCGCTACCGAAGATTTGAACTGCTAGTGGGTTGCTTGGCGAACAGGTAGGAAAACTGGATGGACTAGGTCAGTTCACCTAGTCTATCGGCTCAGTTAGTCCGGGTCTAAATCCTTTATCATCACTTTTAAAAACTCATAACTAAAAACAATGATATATATATATATATATGAAAATATCATTAATTTTTTTGCTACGTTTTAGAAAGAAAGAAAAAAGATATTTTTTGTGTATTTTTTGATCATTTTGGTTATATTTACTCACTTCAATGAAAGCGTGGCACTTTAAAAACAGATTATAGTTGTTAGGAATTTATTTTCCATAAAAGAAGGCCAAGACTGACTTTGATTAAAATAGTGAAAAAAACATGTCACTATATATAAACCTAGATAGAGTAGAATGGTGGAATAGGATTCGTATAGTTTCAAAAGTTATCATTCTACTTCAAGGTCACAATAAAATATGGTACAAACAATTTATTTATTTATCAAATGTAAGATTCATATGATAAAGCTACATACAAATGATAACCAAAACAAATTCTAGCAACATTTTTTCTTTCTCTTGACATCATAAATTTCGAGTTAGATCATCCATATTATGAACAAGGCGGCCACAATGTTGTTATTCCACATATCTCTAATATGAAGGCCTAAGTCAACATGTTATGAAATATAGCAACATTGTCACAAGTTAAAATCATGAATATTTCTTTAATGTTTGAGATTTGAAAGACATTAAAAAATAGTTTCTAATAGTGGATTTTCCCCCCAAGGCCTCAGGTTTTCCTTCAGTCTTGTTTGGTTGTCATGAAAGGTTGGTTTTCTTGTGATTCTTGAAGAAATTTTCTCAAGAAAAAAATTTTCAAGTTGTCTGGTTGCTGACAAAAAGAAACTCTGGATTTTCAAAATTTTTTCATGCACCTATTCATTTTCTTGTCAGCCACCATTTTATTTTCAGACAACTCCAGCCTGAACATCCTTTCTTTCATGTGAAAGTTGACATAGAAGCCTTTCTATTTCTTTTTCCTTGGCAACCAAACAACCATAGGAAAAAGATAAAAAATTACAATTTTTTTTTTTTTTTTCATTTGCAATTTAATTTTCTTTTTATTTCTATACTT
>JAOXJP010196027.1:0-12161 GCA_025762735.1 Platanus orientalis
GGACAACCTTAATCTAATATCCATTCATCATGAGAAAATGTATCCATACCTTTGGAGACTGTGAGAACATATCTAATGTACTTTTATTTCTCTATCAACATTGTATTGGGACTATCACCTTTCTTCTTGCCAGCACATTCTAGACAATCCCTCCTCATGTGCTCATATTCTTAGCAACGAAAACACATCTTACCCTTTCCTCTAGACTTAGATCTAAACCGACCTTTATCACTTATAGAACCTGTTTCTTTTGTTCTTCCTCCCACAAATAAATCTTTGACCTGCTCCTCACCCTTTTCTCCACATACATTATTCATCAATTCCCTAGAATGCAAGGATGCCTTAACATCCTCCACAGAGATGGTATCTTTTCCATAGAGTAAGATCGTAACAAAGTATTCATACGAGGCAAGTAAAGCATACAAAATAATGATAGTTTGATCTTCATCATCAACCTTAATATCAATGTTTTTCAAATCCATAATGATTTTATTAAATTTGTCTAGATGAACTTTCAGAGATATACGTTTTCTCATCCTCAATGTGTAGAGGCGTTGTTTCAAATACAACTGGTTCGTGAGAGACTTGGTCATGTACAGGCTTTCCAACATGAGCCACAGCTCAGCCGCAAACACCTCGTCTGCAACTTCTCGCAACACCTCATCAGCCAGGCACAACTAAATCGTGCAGACTACCTTGACGTCAAGTTCCTTTCTATCATCTTCCGACATTGTTGCAAGAAGCTTTTCCTTCCCCACTAAAGCTTTGTACAGTCCATGTTGAACCAACAACACACGCATCTTCACGCGCCACAAACTGACACTGTTATGTCCGTCGAATTTCTCCACTTCGTACATTGCCACCATGTCGAAAAACCTCAATCGCAACCTAGGGCTCCGATACCAGTTTGTTGCGCAGAAGCATAAATTTGGAGATGTGAACAGCAGAAATAGAATAAGAAATTAATGCAAACAGTAATCACACACAAAGCACAAGACGATTTAACGTGGTTCAGCTTAAAAGTCTATGTCCACAGGCAAAAACATTTAGAGAGCTTTTACTATGCGAGAAACAAAGATTACATAAGCTCGTTGCTGCCTCTCCTTCCAAAACCCCACTCTAGGTTAAGAGAAGAAACCCACTAAGAAACCCCTACGTTTGTTTGTGGTTAGAACACGGCTCTCGCATAGCGCCGGTTGAATTCACGCCACGACTCAACAAAATCCAAGATCCAGTATAGCACGAAACATGAATTGCCATGCTTATTAAATAAACAATCCGTACAAAGATAATATGCATGTTCATATATTAGCACCAATAATTATGTTAAACCCCAACTAAAACCAATATATGTTTCATAAAGTTATGTGCTATGATTCATACCTCTAATGAAGCACTGTAATACCCAGAGAAAGGATTACTCACCATGGTTATAAAGGTGCTCTAATCAAGCACAATGCTCACAGTTAACCTTTCATGAGCTATACAATTATGCCATACTGGAGTAATCTATATAACTTAATTAGAAAGTTCACTAGAGTGGTAATTTTTAATCTAGCCTTGTACAAGAGACACATGCATTGATTGACAGTGATTCAAAAAGTAATCCAAAGCAAGCTAGTATTGGTTGTGTCATTCGAGACCACTCTTGCAATGACATTGGTTGTGTCATTCGAGATCACTCTTGCAATGACATTTGTGCTATCAGTGGGCCTTTGACTCCACTTGAGCCAAGGCTATGGGATGGCTCATCGGGCTTCAAGAGCTAAAGCGGATGGGTGTTAAAGGTTGTTTAGTGGAAGATGACTCTTTAGTGGTTATTAGTTGGGATGAAGGAAAGAGAGTTGTTTCTTAGTGCTTAGATAATATTGTCAACGAGATTTGGGAGCCAAAATCCTTGTTGGGAATTTCCTTTTCACATATTGCTAGATGCCAGAGTCACTTGGTTGATAGGTTGCCCAATCAGGGCGTGGGGCCCTCTTTGTTGTATTGTGAAAGTTGCCTTCCACATGATTGCATACTGCTTGTAATTGAGTCTCTCTTTTGAATCTCTCTTGTTGTTGTATCTTTAGTTTTTCTTTCAACAAAGCGGATGAGTGTTAAAGGTTGTTTAAGTGGAAGATGACTCTTCAGTGGTTCTTAGTTGAGGTGAAGGAAAGAGAGTTGTTCTTGGTGCTTAGCTAATATTGTTAACGAGATTTGGGAGCCGAACAAGGATTTCCTTTTCACATATTGCTAGGGGCCAGAATCACTTGGTTGATAGGTTGCCCAATCAGAGCGTGGGGTCTTCTTTGCTGTACTGTGAAAGTTGCCTTCTAAATGACTGCTTACTGCTTGTAATTGAATCTCTCGTGTTGTTGTATCTTTAGTTTTTCTTTCAACAAAGTTTCGTTAATTATCAAAAAAAAAAAAAAAAGGTCATGAAGATATAAAAGAGAAAGAATATGCTTATTAAAATACTCAAGAGTTATCAGCTCAAGATATACATTGAAAGTTGAGACACATGAAAGGTTTCGTCATGTTGTGTAAATTTTAGTAGAAGCATAGAACAAAAAATGAATAAATATGGTTACTTCATGTGAATGGCCTTGTCTGGCTTGGGTTCGACAGTAATTTCTACGCATTGATGCAAACCAGTTTCCTTTTCCATTTATTCAGCAAACAAAAATAAAGTTCCGTGATTGTCTACCATGAAACATCTTACCAGGTAAAGTAAATCGAGCGCGGATAGAGGACCGATGCTTCTGATACCCAGCATGGGATGTTCGTGAGCTTAATTCAATCCGTTTTTGAGCCTTTGGTCGGTGTTTCCTCATGGAAAGTAAACGCATATCTTCCTTCCATAGGTGTTGAAAAGCCCTAAACTTGAGAGTAAGAACTCGCTCCTTGAATCTTACAAAACATTTTCTCATTGCAAGCTTCTCTTTAATGAGGAAATTGTTCTGCAGGTATGAAACACTACTACCTCCCCAAGTATCAATCTGTCGATTGGTTGGTAATAATTTATTAAACACTTCAGAATTTTTTTTTGCAGTATCTTTATTGGAAGCCAAGACTGAAGCATACAACCCACATTCTGTGTCACCATGTAGACTCCAGGTACTGGAAACATGATCACAAGCACTACATTCAATTAGGTCATTCACACTGCCTGTTCCAGATACCCCTGCTGACTTTTTCACATCAGAACATTGCACTGCATAAGCTGTTGACCTAGCTCCATCAAGATCTGTAGAAAATTCCTCATGCTTCACCATAACTGAGAAAGAGTTCAGCGGATCTACAAATTTAGATGAAGCAGTTCCCGGACTATAAAAATCCTCATCTTTAACTTCAGCACAGATTTCTTCCAAGGAGCCATTGCAAAGACTCGGCTTATCCACAAGGAAATTGCCAGAAGAAACTACTTGCAAGGGAGCCGGTTTTAGGAACACCTTGGAAACATCATATACTTCTTCACAAGGTTTTGATGCACAGTCCACTTGTAAAGACATGAGTGCTGTTGGACAAGAACCACAGGTTTCAATTTCGGAATTTAACAATTTGAGTTCATTTTCAAACAAATCAATTTCACATTCAGTCTTCTCCAGTGCCTTTGAAATGTCATTCTTTAACAGCAGCAACTTATTCATCACTGTAGATCTCACAAAACAAGAGTCCCCAGAGCTTGCATCCTCAGATTGTAGCAAATCAGCAAGTGGAGAGCCCAAATCATTCAACGGGTTGAGCTCCAAATTCTCTAGACTAACAGAGAATTCCTCAAGGCTATTCTGAAACCCATGACCTGGTGAATAACTAAAATTAATGTTATCATTATCAATGTTAACTGCCTTGTTACAAGGTTTGTCCTCCACACCTGTAGCAACGGACAAATAATCAGCACAATTGGTGAATGATTTGGAGAACCTGATCTAATGCATGCATGGGGGGGGGGGGGATGTAAGAGATACATATACATTTCCTGAATTATTTTCAGAAATATCAAAAGCTAAAAAAGTAAAAGAGAAAAAAGAAATAAATACACAAACACATCAGAAAACTGAGAAGGGAAAAAAAAACCTATTTAAACAAATAAGCAGATAATCATTACATTTCATTTAGAGACGTAATCAATGATAAGTAAAGGTTACAGGTACAAAACAGAAGTCCCTTAAGATGTCCCCTGGAGATATACCACTGACAATCAGTTCAATAAAGGGAATGCTAGCACCACATGAAATTAATGCATGAAGGGTGTACATGCTCTAAATAACACAGCCGCACATGTGTTTTGATCAATGCAGAAGGGTAATGAAGAATGATCTAGCAATATGCAACCCCATCTAGTGATCAGAACACCCCCACCTGTTTCATTGTGTCCATGTAAACCCTAAAAGAAATAAAACTTGGATACAAAGAAAACAGGCTACATAACTGAGTATACCATTTCACAAAGCGAAACATGTTCCTTAATAAACATAACCACCTGATTCTATATTCTTAAAGAAACCCTCCCAAAAAAAAAGGAATTACAGTAAGGAATGACCATGTACCCTACTGTACAGGAAATACCTACCTGACTGATTCTATATTCCTAAAGAAACCCTCCCAAAAAAAAAAAAAAAGGAATTACAGTAAGGAATAACCATGTACCCTACTGTACAGGAAATACCTACCTGATATCTATCACATCAGCCATTCCACACAACTGTAGTCTTGCCACTATTGAATAACAAATCATCCACAAATGATAAATCCGTCTCACTACAGTGAGAGATAATCAATGCCAGGGTAGGATACATTCAAATCAAATACTAAATTGGCAAGAGACTATAATTTAGTTGGTTGACATACTACAGGGCAACCGTGAGGGCACAGGAAATCTAGACAAAATAGAACGGCATCTGCCACTCTTAAAGAAAATAAAGTCCCACAAGCACCTCATGAAGCAACATGAACCTTTCAAGACACATCCTCAGCCAAACACAAAAATTTCCAAAGTCGCAAGACTTAAAGCTGCTGAACCATTTAAACACAAAATACGTTTGAAAACAAGCAGGACTATGCAATCACTGTGTATTATATGTCTGTATGTAAGCATGAAGTTACAAACATGAAACTCTATGAAGTATTCCTTTGGTGACAAGACAAAACACCTAATTTTTTTCTTTTTCCCAAACATCAAGACAAAATGTCACAACAAAAAGGGTGCACTACAATTTGCAGAAGGCCTCAAGTACACAGAACAGATCAGAATGAACCTTAAAGTGGCAATACACAATTAACATACCAAGCACGAAAATTTACAATAAAAATAGAGAGTAAGATTTTATAGCACTTAATGACAAGAATAATCACAAGGAAGAACCCAGAGATAAGCTGAACGCACAAGAGGAATGGTTCAAATTGTATAGAAAAATTCCCAGACCCACCACCCCTCTATATATATATATATATATATATATATATATATTCAAGAGGAGGCCATTTAACTACAAAATGTTAAAAATAAATAATAATATAAGAAATAAGAAAAGACATTGAACCAAAAAAGGGGGTAAATGCCGCAAATATTGAAAAAAAAATAGCACATGAAACTTTAAAGAGAAAAACTACATAGACATGAAAAACACTATCATAAGTTTATTTCATCATTCACCTTATATATTATTGTTAAAAATCAAATACTTGACCTGTTCCCAAATAATTTTGAAAAGCCTGCATCTATGGCTCCAGACCAGACCATTGATTGATGATGCTCTAGAGGTCTATTGAACAAAAAAACTGTGCGAAAAGAAAAGAGTTACAAAATAAAAATGACTGGTGATAGGATCCAAAAAAAAATTAATCCAAGCTGGAGAGAGAGTAGAAAGAAATCTTAGACAGAAACACAACCCAAAATTAAGTCAAATTCCTTTTCCTTATTTTAACATCCAAATTCTAATGATATAAAAAACCACAACAGGTAAAAGAAACCAACCCGGGGCAATTCTAAGAGAACATAGCAATCATCCCAACCCCATGAGATGAAATCAAAATGATCAAAAGAGACAGAAACGCAGCATAGTATTCAACGGGTTTGAAGGCCTCAAAGGGACACCACTGCGTACCTGGTGATGAACTGCACCCAACAGAAGAGGGAGTTGCAGGAGAGGCACACTCCGATAGACCTATGACTCTAGGGCTTTTGTCAGACAAGGTTGGAACAAGACCATGGGTGGCTTTAGTGCTGTTAGAACTCGAGACAAATCCACTCTTGTTGATTGTCTCTTCAGGACCTTCGAAATTCTTCTTTTCATACTTCGCCAGACCCTGGCCCCATCCAAGCCGCTGCTTCTTCCTGGGACATGAATCTTCCAACGGAGAAGCAGAGGTCACACCTGCATCAGCACCCCTAGAAGATAACTGAACTGGAGACGCTTTTCCAGGTAATAAATCAGGCTTAGATTCATCCGAATCTGCTTTGATGCTCCTTGAGCTACTACTTGAATGGCTGAAACTAGAGCCACGTGATGACAAACTACTGGAACGGGTCCATTTCAGGGCCTTCCAAGTGATGGAGCCCAGCGAGTGGTCTTTGTTGTATCTGCAATCTGTGCCCAAATCATCGACACTACCCATCTTATCATGTTGATCTTTGTAGTCGAGTTGATCCCATGACGAGTTTTCAATGTCAGAATGAGCGTGGGATGGCAGATCATCGACTGACCTCTGAGAACTTAAATCATGCTTCCTCCCTGACGAGATAGCAGAGGCATCGCCGGTGTCCAACGGATGCCATTTCCCTTCCTTCTGGCAGAAAGATCCTTTGTTTTCCCTGTTGTTCCTCCCATATTTTCCCTCTGCGCGAGAAGCTGACGGCCGGCAGATCTCATCATCCACCATTCTCTCACTGGACCGCGACAGCGTACATCCATAACCGGATTCTTCAGAGCATAGCGGGTAGCCACCCTGCTTACCATGACCTTCAGCAGAAGATAAATTTACCGAAAAAAGAAAAATCACAATAAAATTAAGGAAAGCACCGCACGTAAGACCGCGCATAAAACGAAAAGATCCCTAGATTTGCCAGGAAAGTAATCATCCAAGTCACATGGAAGAATGCATGCTCCAAAAATCTCAGATCTATGAAAAAACCAGCTTAAGAACGAAATATTGGAAGGCGCTGAATAGATCCGGGTCTAATAAGAAATAAATGGGATTATAAAAAATAAAAAAAAAAATGAGAACAAATTCTCGATCAGATAAAGGAAACAAAACCGCCAATTTTTCCACGGAAATCATTGGTTTTGCTTGCTTTTGCACCACACAGACCCACTGATAAAGCAAAGGATCAACGGAACAGGTCCATGACCCCAACTTGCCCATCATCAAAGAAACAATAGATTCCGAAAAAGCTTAAACTCATCCCCCCTTAAAAATAAAAATTAAAAATTAAAAAAATTAAAAAATTAAAAGATGAAGAAGAAGAAGACGAGATGTAACAAAATAAAATGAAAACCACACCTTGAGGCCTGCGAAACTCGTCCGATCCCCATCGAACAAATTCGCGGGATCCGTGATGAGAATCCCTCCATCTCGCAACAGCGCCTAGAGCTTCCGACCTGTCATGCTTCCTCTCCTTGAAGAAATCCTTCCGATCCCAGGGCAAGGGTTCTGGCGGCATGAAAAAACACGCAAGAGCATCGGCGACCAGGAAAACTATAAAGAGCTCAGAGAACAAGACAGCTCCCTCCCTCAATGCCCCCTCGAAGCAAATAAAGACTCAAGACTGCCCAAAACTCAGAGGCCACGTGAAGCGACCTTCATGAACAAAGCTCACCGACCTTCCTAAGGCTTCCAAAACCAGATCCAATGACGAAAACCGCAAAAACAAAGCCAAGTCTTCGGACCTTAAAAACGAAAACGCTACTGCGCCCCCTAGATTTGCAGGCAAGAACAAACTATCCGACGATGATTCCTCGAAGAAAATGAAGAAAAAAAACAGAGAAATGCTCCAAGTCCGTCTCTTGCGATCTGCGTCTCTCCCCCTCGATCTCCCTCTACGGTGGAGAAAGCAAAACAAAGGATGAGCAGATGATAAGCGACACAGTAGCCGGGATTTCAAAGGAAGATTGAAGGTATCTCAGGCGCCATTAAACGGATTTCATTTTCCTCTCACGTCCGCAAAATTATTTTTTTCTTTTTCCCCCATCGTCGCTTTTTTTTTTTTTCTCTTTTGCTTTAACCCCCACCGCTCACTCGTTATGTTTTCTCCTGTTCTCCCCATAATACCCTTGTCATGTTTTATAATTTATGAGTACCACTGGACCGGTTCTCTAAACCAACGACTGAAGAGGGGCCGCTCCACCGCCCCACCTACCCACCGTCTTTATTTTTCTTTTGGAATTAATGTTCTGTCCAGCATTTGGTGTACAGGATGTGTCTTGGACACCAGGCGACCGACCACACATGGAACAAAATTGGTGAGAATTTAAAATTTATTCCACGCGTCATCCCCTGGCGTCCAAGACACCATCCTAAACACCAAGCCTTTTAGCGACCTCGCGGACACACGGGACGATCCTGGAAAGAACATTTGCTCTATTTTCTTAATGACAAATTTAACCCTAAATCAGTTGACACGACAACACTCGAAGAGAGCTCGCAGCACAGTGACGGTCCATAACGTCTTTGGGTCATAAAAGAGAGAAGATTTTGTAAATTATGCAAATGAAGAAGGGTATCTATAGAATATCATGTTTCTCGTCTTTTCAGTATTGTCGTTCAGCTGGAACAGAGTCAACCGCTAACGCATCCGCTGGCACGTGCGAAACTACACTTGCTGACCCACAGCGAGACGGCGTGAAATCACCAGCGAGACTTATCCTGAGTCTTGTGACGTGAACTCACACGTGCCGATGCCTATTTCTCTCTCTTTTGCCTTCTACGCCCATCGTGATGATGGATGAGCGCGTGAATTAAATTAGGGCTGACGTGGCGTGTCCCACGGGCATCTTGTGCGCGTCAGGCAGATCTGCACAACAAGCCACAGTCAAACGAGCAGAGCGAGCTCAGTTTAGCTGGCTCAGCTTAAAGAAAGCATGACTTGTCATGAACTGAGGTTGAGCAAATTTTCAGTAACCAAAATTGGTATGACCATGTGTGACATGCACCACAAACTGATATATGTTGTGTTTTTCGAATAGTCTTTGAAGTTAACACATCTTTTTAATACTTTTAACCTTTAATATATGGATTTGTATCCTCTGTCCCACCTTACTATGTGCCACAGTGAACCACAGACAAAAGGAGTGGGACCTGCAAAAAGTAGATGGCCCCACCCCCTTTGTGTTTGTGGCTCACCGTGGCATACCATAAGGTGGCACAGAGGATACAGCTCCTTAACATGTAAATGTATACACATATCACATGTCAACCCGTAATCTGGCATAGCCTCCCAATGAGCCGGACCGAAAAATATATACTAGGCTCAATTTGTTAAGAAGTCGGCTCCTTCATCACCTTATTAATCCAAATCACAATGGCTTTTTTGATAACTTGATTGTACCATTAAAAGCATTTTAAGTTGTCGATTTTATAGATGGGATGAAGGACTTTGATATATGGGTTGTTGACCCGGTTTAAACCAACTTTATATTTAGCCCTTTGGAACAACATGTTTGGTTCATGGGTTAAACTTGGGTTTGGCAAGCAAACCAAGCCAAACTTTAGTCAAGCTCACCTCAAGCTTAAAGCTTAGTCTAATCCCAATGTGATGAGTCTGATATAAGTTGGGCGGGCTTAATCTTGGCTCAGCTCATCTCATTGATACCCCTCTAAGCGATACCTTGCTTTCCTCTATATTTACAAAACGATGAATGTGCCTTGTTGACACCCCTACCAAGCGATACTCTACTTTTTTTTCATATTTTTTGCAAGTTGGTTTCACGAAGGGACGGACGAATGTTATTAATTCAAAAATATAAAAATTGAAAGAAAGTGCCCACTCGAAGATGAAGAGGACATTAATTTGTATTTGTCTGTACGTTATTTTAAACAAATGAAGAGGACATTTGTTTAACTAAGTGGATACATTTATATAAACACCTCTTTTAATCTCTTCTTAAACATTAAACCAACTTAACAGAAAAAGAACTAAATAATCTTTTTTTTTTAAATCTCACATATCATGAGTAGAAGATCACAAATTAATTTTGTTGTGTTCTATTTTTTTTTCTTGGTACAATAACCATATTGTGTTTATGGGTGTTGGAAAATACAAAATCCCCTGACCTATCAAAAATACCAAGAACTTCCTCTGACCAACACAGTTGATTTCCTAAAAACACCTTCCCATCAGTTGTCCGTTGTTAACCATTAGTGAAACAAATCACATGAGTTAAAGTTTCTATTTAAATCTAATACTACCCTTATGATACATGATGGTGTTTTAACAATGATGAAAATGTCTTTTCTCCAAACAAAAAATTATACCAACACAACTCTCCTTATTAATGAACCATCTATAACCCTTTAAGTACAATCCCACCAAGTAACGGTGATGACCAAACCAAGAATGATGGGCATCTATGACTCATCTCTGCAATTACCTGATAAAATCCTTTTTTCAACAATCTGTGTTCTTCATCTCCAAGAAAGCCCATTAATCCATCACCAAATAAGTGGAAAAAAAAAAAAGTAAGAAGAAATCCATCAGGATAATGAGAGTAATAGCAGAGATGATGATGATCAATCTAAGAAAGGTGGGCTTCAAAGACTAATCTTTGCAAAAATTATGGTGTTTGTGAATGGAAATTTTTGCAAAGATCTAAAACTGAGAACACGGCCAATGATTTCTTCCATTATAGGCCTAACATGTAGGGCTGTCAACTATCCATCTAAGCATCCGTATTCGATTCACATTCGATTCGATTAAAAAAAATATAGATGCACCTACATCTTATTCATTTCGTTTAATAAATATTTGATTATAAACGAGCCGAATACATATGCATACACATCCGATACGATTAAAATTTGATCGATTAAGTTTTATATATATATATATATATATTAAGGGTATAGATAACCTTATACAACTTAAAACAATAGAACCACATGTCTATTATTATGTGTGTATAAATAATCGTTAACCAAAGCAACAAACCCTAATATCATTTTGAGTAGCTTTGACATTTCTTCCCTCATGATTCTCATGGCCTTCACAGTTCCCAGCATTGGAACCGTCCCTAATCCTCTCTCACTCTCCCTTCTCATGATGTTGGACATTGGATATCAGAATCATGCATCCCCTCCAGCCTTATCAACGTTTTGACCTCTAACCGGCTGATCTCATTCTTAGCTCTCTTTTTTTCCCTCTCTTTCTCTGCTATTTTAGTTGCCAATGTTTGCTTTTATTTTTTTTTTTCTTTTCAGCAAGGAAAGACACCTCTGTTTGTTTTATTTTATTTTTGTTTTTTCTTAATCTTCTCAATAAGTCTCACTCTGTAATTTTTTAGGTTTTTTTTTTTTTTTTGTGGTTATTTTTCAATTTGTCAATCTTTGTTCAATTTCTATCTCTTGTAATGGTTTGATTGAAAATTTTCTTTCGATCAGATTTCTTTGTGAAATTCTCTAGTTTCATGATTTTGGGGCAGTGACAGGTTTAGGGCTATGCATGGTTCTCTTCTTTGCATGTATTTTTTTCTCTCTTTTTCTTCTCTCCAACCTAATATCAGCTAGCAATGCAAATGGTCAATTTTTTTTAATATGTGCCAAATATCCGAATTCGCATTCAATATTCGATTGGATAAACGAAATCGAATACGAATTTCATTTTCAAACATCCGTCGAATATCGGATGTGAATTCGGATGTCTTTATATCATAAATGAATCGAATGTGGATGCATGCATATCCACTTCAAATTCACTCCATTTATAGCCTTACTAACATGGGTCGAAACATGAAACCATTAACCATTCCAATCGAATTCGAGCTTTGAATTGTGGTTTTTTATAAGAGTGTAGGTGTTTAGAAGTTAGAAGCTTGATTGTACTAAAATTGTTTGACGAAGCTACGTAAAAGAGAAACTAGTTTTGGATAAGTTGTTTGTGAGGGTATGTAAAGTACTTAGGTTTTTTTTTTTTTTTTTTTTTTTTTTTTTTGGGGGGGGGGGGGGGGGGTTTGTGTGTTTATTTT
>JAOXJP010196038.1:0-12160 GCA_025762735.1 Platanus orientalis
TTCCCCTCATTTTTCAATTTGTCTCTAAATTTTGCTAATTTTTCATTTTTTAGGTTCCACCATCTAATTCTTGTGTACTTAATTCCTCGTTTCTTTCTTTAACATTTTTTAATTCGAACATCTACAACAATAATCAGAATCTAATAGAGGTAAAAAGTAATAACCAAAATCAATGAGAGTCTATAACTGAATTCGATAAACTGTGGCTTATGAGGAAAGTGCAACATGTAATGTGAATGTCTACTTAAAAAATACTCATAAAAAATAGGCCTTGACATCTCTAAAATAGGTTGTCTTAGCTAATAGATGTCAAAACATATGCATGTTCATGGAAGTCTAATGTAGTTCTCAAATTCATGTATCCCATGAAGGGTTTTCTACATAACACACCTCGGATCAGAACAACTCAACCCATGTAGGGTCCTGGAACAAAATCTCATAAAACGCCTTGTCACAAATCCAACGGATTAGCCCATATAAGGCCTCTAACGAAATTGAAACCATATAACCCATGTAGGACTTAAAAAAACAGAACTGGTGGGCACCAAGTGCCGTCTTCACCTATTGATGTGACCCGGTGATTGGGTACCTGAAATAAGTCATAATATCGTCCTCACCTATTGATGTGATCCGGTGGTTGGGTACTTGAAATGGGTTATAAGACTGTCTTCACCTATTAATGTGACTCAATGATTGGGTACCTAAAATAAGTTATAATATCGTCCGCACTTATTGATGTGACCCAGTGGTTGGGTACCTGAAATGGGTCATAAGATCGTCTTCACCTATTAATGTGACCCGATGATTGTGTACTTAAAACAAGTCATAATATCGTCCTCACCTATTGATGTGACCCAGTGATTTGATACCTAAAATGGGTCATAAGACCGTTTTTACCTATTAATGTGACCTGGTGATTGGGTAGCTAAAATAAGTCATAATATCGTCATCATCTATTGATGTAACCCAGTGGTTGGGTACTTGAAATGGGTCATAAGACTGTCTTCACCTATTAATGTGACCCAATGATTAGGTACCTAAAATAAGTCATAATATCGTCCTCATCTATTGAAGTGACCCAGTGGTTGAGTACCTGAAATGGGTCATAAGACCGTCTTCACCTATTAATGTGACCCAGTGATTAGGTATTTGAAATAAGTCATAATATCGTTATCACCTATTGATGTGACCCGGTGGTTGGGTACTTGAACAAATCCTCGGAAATCGGAACAGTACTTAAAATCCGTATATATGTAGAGTAATATGTACAATGAAAGAGAGGTCCATGCAACAAAATCCATTGTGAAACCATGTAAAGGTCGTGTTTAAAACCAAATGGAAAATCATAACTCATTATCACACCAAAACCCAATGATCGGAATTCCTTTTCAAACTCTTGAAAGCAACAATAACATAAAAGTCCCAACTAAGTCATGTGGATGCAATGATACTAATGTGGAACTCATCAAATCAAGTGTAAGTAGATATAATTAAATGGAGAGCATAATAATAGCATTAATGAGAAAATAACATATGAAATAGTATAAGCAACAAAGCTTTAAGCCAATTAAAGTAAAGATTGCCAATTAGCATGATCTGAAAAAGAATCTCTATGGGGAAATCAAGACGACATCAAGCATATGAGGTAGATATCATTTTCCCTTTTAATTTAACAAGGATTCAACCTTCTTACATTTAATCATAGAGAGATGCTTAGGATTTCAATGAATTCATGATAGTAATAAGGTAGAAGGATTAAATCTTAACTAATACATGCTCAAACCAGAATAGATTTAACCATTCACAAATAGAATCCAAGATTTTATGAAATCAAGACCTCTACTAAGGTATTGTGGAATAAATTACTCTATGGAAAAATCGAAATCACCAAATTCACATAGACTTAGTAAGAAGTAATAAAAATCTATCATCTCACTTAAAATGGCAACCCAAAAATGGAGGAAAGTGCAGAAAGATAGAAGGAATGGACCAATCAACTTGAAAACTCACTAATCCTCCATGGATTTAATGTTTGGATAAGGAAATCTTATTAAACTTCCACAAAAAGGCAAACAAGATGAAGAGAAACTGAAATCTCATCCAAACTAAGGATTTCTAATGAATAGAATGACAAGAATTCAAGAGGGTAGCATATCTTGTGTGAAAACTTAGAAAAATCTCATAAATCTAGTGATCAGGGAATGTAATTTGACCAAACTTCAAAGATTAACAATCAAGTGATGAAGAAACTAAAATACAAATCATATTGAAGAAGAATCATGAAGAAAAAAGGTGGAAAATCAAAGGGAATAGCACATCATGTATGAGTACTCACATAATCTCATGGATTTACGAATCAAGTGATGGGATCTTATCAAAACTTCATAAATTAATAAGCAAGTGATGAAAAAGTCAAAATACCAACCAAATAAATGAATAACCATGAAGAAATAGTAAGAGAAACAAAGGCGTAACACACTATGTATGAACACTCACCAAAATTTCATAGATCTAGCAATCAAATGATGTAAACTTACCAAACTTTATGGATTTTAGAAAACAATTGATGGAAGGCTAATATCCCATATAAAAGTGAAGAATAACAATGAAGAAGTAATAGGAAAGCAAGAGGAGTGGTACATCATGTATGAACAACACTATCTAGACTTCTTCTTGATCAAGATCCAAAGTCATTAGCTACCTCCTTCCCTTTTTCTCTATTCTCTATAAAATAAAGTAAATCTAACATAAATCAAGTAAAACTAAAAGATTTAAGAAGAGAATTAACCATTCTAGCAAGATTTTCAGAGTTGAGAGCGGAAACTTAATTCCCAAATCCTTTAAACTTCTCTAACTCTTTTCCCTTTAATGTAAATGAGGCTATTAGGGTTTCCTTATCTTATTTCTAGGGTTTTGGGTTGAGTTGGAAGGGTTTCACACTCCCCAAAACGAAGAAAAATCAATGTGGGTTAAAAAAATGAAATCTGATTCATATTGGATTAATTCGAAGGGTCTCGGATTGATCCCCCCAATAGTCGGATCGATCTGCATGGGTGCCGGATCAATCTGACATGTTTCTGAATTTTTTTTTTTGAAAAACTCTGCGGGTCCGGATCGATCCATATAGTGGCGAATCGATCCGGATAGTGGCAGATCAATCCACTAAGTGCAGAACCATCCGGATGCCTTTTTCCAGGTTTGACCCATTCACATTAAAATGGCCATAACTTTCTATAGAAAACTCCTTTTTGTGAACAGTTTATCGGGTTGGAAACTAGACTTCAAGATCTTTCCATGGATATATGCCTTAGACCCTAATTCACTCAGGAGTTTTGTTTGTGGACCCGAGAAATTACCTAAAATCTGTGGACATGTCAACACAGACAGCTTGTGGAAACATTGTCATAACTTCTTCTTGGAATCTTGAAATTGCACACTGTTTGATGCCTTGAAAAGTAGACTCCTAGATTTTTCCATCAAGGTATGTCATGACCCCCAATTCTCTTGTAATTTGTGTTAGTGGATCCACAAAGATACCCCAAATGCGAAATTAAGATAACTTTCGAACTTGACCAGTTCGAGGCCCAACTTAGGTCTTACACATCTAATTTGGTCCAAAGGGTTACTAAACCACTCTAAGGTCTATCTAAACATGTTAAATGATAATTTTACCCTTATGGTATAAAATTACAGTTTTACCCCTCAAGTGGAAAGCGAGGTGTTACACTTTTCCCTCCTTATAAAAAGAATTTGTCCTCGAATTCGGCATTCCTAAACTTTTGAGAAACGTGTGAGTATTTTGAATCCACTCTCATCCACCTGTTGGGTCTAACCTAATTTACACTCCAAGTGTCCATAACTTTTGGTTACCTATTGTCAAAACTAGATAACCTATCGAGCATCCTAAGGTTTCTAAGTCGTCAACTCGGGTCAACACATAATATAAATTACCACTTCTCATACCAAATACAAATTGGGTCACATCTCCAAATTCTAATACATGTGGGATAACTCCTCCGGCATTGTGGGACAACACCTCTCAACAATGAATGCAAAGCATGTGGGATAACCCCTCCGGCACATGCATATGGAACAACACCTCCCGACAATGAATGCAAAGCGTGTGGGATAACTCCTCTAACACACGTATATGGAACAACACCTCCCGACAATGAATGCAAAGTGTGTGGGATAACTCCTCTGGGACACGTATATAGGACAACACTTCCCAACAATGAATGCAATGTGTGTGTGGGATTGCTCCTCTGGCACACACATGTGGGACAACACCTCTCAACAATAAATGCAATTTGTGTGTTGGATAGCTCCTTTGGCACACATGTGGGACAACACCTCCCAAGAATGAATGCAATGTGTGTGGGATAACCGCACATGCATATGGGACAATGCTTCCCAATGATGAATGTATGTGATGCATGTGGGATAGCCCCTCCCATAAAAAGTAAATATAAATAAATTCATGGGATAACTCCTCCTAGTGGTTCCTCCGTGGAACTCCTCTTTTTGTTTACTAACACTCCACACAAATCAGGTAAAGACTATATGCTATCTCCGCATTAGTACCACTCCAAAGGTGGAGTGACAATCCAATAACACATACAATAGATATCAGGTTCCTATCCCCAATTGGGCCATATCCACACATACTACGTCAAAATATAAAATGCAAGAACCATAGTTGAACCATACATTTATGTCAAAATAGGGATACAGAATTACCTCCCTCCACTCTAGATGGTTCCACATCTGCAATCGCGGATCCAGATGCCTTGACATCCTGTTCGGCCATTACAAACACACATTCTTAAATCATCGGCCTTTGTTCCACTTCCGTAGGCCTTGCCGATAGTACATTCTTCCTTGATGGGCAGTTCCTAATCAAACAGTCGTGTTTCCCACACCTGAAGCACGCTCCAGTGTCATGATGACAGGCTTTCTAATGTGGTTTTCCACACCTTAGATATGGCTTTGGAGTTTTTTGATGTGATGTCCTCGTTTTCTTTCCTGCTACAGGCTTCTCCTTAGACACTCTAAGCTTGGGGCCTTTCCCATTGCTAAATTCCACAGGGGCAGATCGCTTCTTACTAGCTTCACCACTAGAACTAACGTGTTTCTCCACCACTTCCACCAAACTCTTGATTGCTCTCAGCATACAAGTAAGGTACTCGGTTTTCAGTTAGGGAGTGGAAGAAGTAGATCTATGAGGTGACATCTTTTACTAAAATCTAAGAAACAATGAACTTAGAACCTTACATACCTCAATATTCATATCACATCTAAGATACTTAATTTCCTCAATCATATAGACACCATGTATAGATCATTAATCAATCAATCAATTAATTAATCCTCAAAAGTTTCCGCTGACTTAACATAATCTAAATGAATCTCCCAAAATAACTCATCTCTGAACATAAAGAGTATAGAATCCTAACCTGGTTGCTCTAATACCATAATGTAATGCCTCGAATTTCATAACCTTATTTGGGTGTGAATTCGAGCCGCTATTATCCGAATCCATATCATAGTCACTATAAATTTTGTTGATTTTATCTTTAAAACCATAAACATACTCCAATGCAATAGAATAATAAATGAAATGCTAATTGACATTCAATCTCCATAGTGCAGCAGAAATATAAACATATCCATTCTAAACTACGTAGTGGAATATAACCAATAAACTCTAAACATTCATATCAAATAAATGACTAATCTTCAGTCTAAACATAACCATGAATATCTAGACAGCACCATTAAATGACCCTCAAACTGACCTACAATAATCCATCTCCTCAAACAGACTACTAATTACTAAGTGAAATCATGTTTTAATAATCTCTGTCTCATGTATAGTAGTGTACTAGAAATAAATGAATAGAAAATGCATAAATAAAATGACTCTCTTGTCCCCATAAATCACCTATGAGAACGAACCTGTAAGGTTTTCTTAATATAATTGTAAACTGAATTATAATATGCTTCTCAAATGAGTTTTCAAAGGGATTTTTGCTAAAAAACTATTTTTTAAAGATTGTTTAAAGGATTTTAATGAATGAATCAGTAGAGTTATGTGTTTTGGGTGGGTCAAATCTTCTTATTTTCTGTTTTTCTTCAAAGGAATATTATTTGTTAGAAAGGTTATAATCTTGTTTTGAAGATTCAAATTGTTCTACATTGATTTATGTTACTTTGAGCATGGAATATGTATTTATGTTGAAAGATTATATGTTTCGGTATCTGTCATGTTATGAGATCCCTTTGCCATCAAAGAGGAAAGTTTGATTGAGCCCTTATCATCGGGTTTAAATAGATGCAATCAAGTACCCTCTTTGTCGGGTCACATTAATAAACAAATCAGTTTGATCTTTGCCACTAGGGTGATATAGTGGTATCCTACTATTGAATTGTAAATAGGTCTATTTTTGTTTTGTTACCTGTTATCTAGCTCACAACACATGTAAGGGATTTCTGGTATATGATTTGGTTATTTGATGTCTACCTCGCAGCACGTGTGGAGGATTTCAAATATTTGTTTCAATTAGTTTCAGTTATTTTGTTCTGTTACTTGTTATCTACCTCACAACACGTATAGCGGATTTCTGGTATATGATTTAGTTATCTAATGTCTAACTCACAGCATGTGTGGGGGATTTTTGATATTTGTTTCAGATGGTCTTAGATATATGTTTCAGTTATATATTTTAGTTAGTTCAGTTATATGTATTAGTTAATTATACATTTCAATTCAGTTATATGTCTCAGCTCAGTTTAGTTATATGTTTTAGTTCAGATATATGTTTCACTTCAGTTATGTGTTTCATTATTTGGATTTCAGTTTAGGTATTTTAATTCCGTTTAGTTATGCTTTTTGATTTCAGTCTTGATTTGTTATCTATTCTGTTTTGTATTAGAAAACATTATTTTCAGCATATATCTATAAGAAAGTTAATTGTTTTCAGAAAGCATGTTCTGTCCTATTTTATGAAAATTATTCGTGTTCACACTGACCCAAATCGTAACACCTTGTACCCAAATTAGGTAAGTTTAGAGAACCTGGACCCGACACCATTTCTCTAAATTGAACCCTTAGTATCTTTGAGCAAGAGCGGCCACCTTCATGGCTTAAGAGACCTTGACATAGCCCAATGTGAACTAAAGAGCCCTTGACCAATTGGGTTGGACCTTAAAAACCCAATGGTAATGAATCATGATGTCTAGAAACTTTTAATGTCACTGATCATAGGATGTGTGACTGATCACAGATACAGGTCACAGCCCCCGGGAGTTTTTGTTCTAAGTAGGAGATTTGCACTTTGCATGATCCGTGACTGATCACGGGTGTGATCGATCTGGAGATCTCTAACCGATCATAGTCGTAACCGATCACAGATCTTGTGATCGATCACGACATGTTTTTCGAGGAAGATTGTGAACACATACGGAATGACATATCATGACCTCATTTGACCACCACACGAGTGGAATCTAGTTTTAAACGAATTCTAAACCCTATTAGGCCTCATTTGGGTATGTTAGACCATTTAGAACATAAAAAATAGAGAGAATTAGGAGGCTTGGGAGAAAGGAGAGATAATTTATCTTCTTCAAGTATTGGTAAGTTGCATAAGCCTAGGTCTAGCCTAAACTATGTGTGATTTACTATTTCTTACCTTGGTTTATGGTTTCTAATCATGGAATGTCTTGTTTACTCGTATAAGAAGGAAGGATCTACAAAAGCAAAAGAGTCTTGGAAGAGGATTCCTTGGAGCATTGAAGGTTTGAGCCATTGGTGAGTGGATATGCATTTTATGCACACTTTTCTCTCCTAAGTTCTTAGATTTGTTGAGAATGATGAAAAAGTTTGATTTTATTGAGTTATATTCTAGGTCTTTTGATTTGAGCATGTTACGAAGGTTTTACTACTCTATTTTCGTGAGTTCTTCGATTATGGAGTTATTGGTATAATGGTATAAGGTTAGTATCTTGTTAGATGAGGTTGATGATCTCTACTCTATTTGGAAAGGTTTTGGGAGTTGGATTCATATGGTTGAATGGTTTAAAAGGTTCCATGTGGTGTTTCTTGATTCATCTTTTGATTTCCCTTTGAAATCTCTAATTTCTTGTACTCTTACCTATTTATTGAATTGTCATGTGATTTGTTCTCTATGATTTACATGTTTCTTGGACACATTTGAATTCCTTGCATGATCCTATTACTCACTTTGATGGATTCCCTGTACTTTATGTTAATCCATGTTGATTTGTACAATTCTATTGATTCCTATGTTAGGATCTTAGAATTCATGTATAATACATTGAGCTTTGCACCCATTCAAAATGTTTGGTGGCATGAACATGTTACTCTAGCATGGTTTACTTCGGTGTTTTCAAGGAGCATCTTATATGGGCTTTCATATGAGTTTTGGAACATTCAAGCTCTTTGGTGTTTATTATGAATGGCATTTGGCATGAAAAGGTTATACTTTCATGAGCATCCTATATCTCCTTAGACTTGGGTTAAATATCTTCTATGTGTATTGGTATTTGGCCCTTTACATATGATTTAGCTTTTTGGTTTTGGCCTTTTATGAGATGGTACATATGAATATATTTTCAAATGGTATACTTATGTAGTAGTTACTTTACATAACCATGGTTTTGACTCGATTTTGAATATAAGGATTTAATATGATACCCTTTTAGGCCTCGAGACTCCTAAGTGAGTTAGTCCTTGTCACCTTCAGGTATCCTGTCGTCTAGTCACATCAACAGGAAAATGGGCACTAGTTGCCTGGAGCTTTATTATGTATGGTCTTTATGACCCCAAAGACCTTTATATTGGGTTGGCTAGACGTAGCCCCGAAGATCTTTATATAGGTTGCCTTGCTTGGGCCCGGGACCCTTGTGGATTGGCCTTTATGACCCTTAGGTACCCAATCATCGATCACATTAATAGGTAAAGATAACCATCATTCTCATTGGTCTTATAACCCTGGAGACCCCTATATGGGTTGACTTCTATGGCCCTCAGGTACCCAATCATCAAGTCACATCAATAAGTGAAGACAACCATCATGCCCATTGGTCTTATGACCCTGGAGACCCTTATATGGGTTGGCCTTTATGACCCTCAAGTACCCAATCATTGAGTCACATCAATAGGTGAAGACAACCATCGTGCCCATTGGTCTTATAACTCGGATACCCCTATGTGGGTTAGCCTTTATGGTCCTCAGGTACCCAATCACCGCGTCACATCAATAAGTGAAGATGGCCATCATGTCCATTGGTCTTATAACCCTAGGACCCCTATGTGGGTAGGCCTTTATGGCTCTCAGTTACCCAATCACTGGGTTACATCAATAAATGAAAACGGCCATCATGCCCATTGGTCTTATAACCCCGAAGACTTCTCATGGATTGGCCATTCTTGGCAAGAGGCTCCTTGTGAGCTATTTGTATAAGATATGATTTGTCGGAGACCTTATATGGGTTATATGATATGTTTTGCTGGAAACCCTTACATGTGTTACATGTTTTGGATTTGTTAGAGACCTTTCATGTAGTATATGCATGTTTTGGTTTGGTACACTTTGGATACACTCATATGGTCATCTTGTGGCATATGCATTCTTGAATCTTAGTAAAGATACATGTTTGGTATATTTGTTGTACTCACATATGCACTTTGATTCTTTACTTTATCTTGATTTATCTTATTTGCTATTGTGATTATTTTTGGCCTCCTTTGTGTGGCATAAATTGCATACCCTTTTGCTAAGCTCGTCAAGCTTATCCAAAAATTGACACCACCGATAGATGAAGTCTTGGAAAACAGGTAACTATAGAGGCTATTTGGGATGTGACGACGGGAGGAGTTGGATTGGGCATTTAAACCTGATAACATGATGTTTATTTTTCAGTCTTTAGTTTACCTATTGGACATATGATGTATTTCCTCTAGTACTTTGATTAGACCCCGATTGAGCAAGGATTTGTATATGGTTATAGGCATGTTGAGGCCCCTTTATTTTGGTTATGAGAGATTTTGGATATAATATGTATGTATTTTCATTACACTTGATTTAGTTTATTGTTTATATTCCATTGTGATGTGTTTGGATTAGAGGACTTAAATGGATAAAAGAAAAGTAATCAATTTATATGCAAAGTGAAGTGAGATGGATAAGGGGTGCCATACCTCAAACACGGGATCTCTTGGCTATTAGATACGGGTTTGGCGCATGTTATCCAGTGTCATGGAACCGGCTTCTGGCTCGAACCATGACCCACAAATTTGGGTCATGACACAAATACTTCTGCATTTTTAGTATTTATGCTTACTTGTAAAGTCAGTCACGCTTATAGAATTGACATCGTGTTTTTAAGATGATGAAAGAGGATAGTTCAACACCATGGATTCATAGAGTGATGCTGAAGATTATGTTTTAGTTTAGTTTATTTCAGATATCTAAGACTTAATGTCATTTAATTCTGTTTTTTGTTTGACTTGGTTTTGAGATAGATTTGCTTAGTTGATGATTTACTTAGTTTTATGATGGATTATGATTAGTTTCGGTTGAATGGATTGTAATACATTAGTATGGATTCAGTTTATTTGAAAATTTATTAATTATGGATCTTTATTTAGTTAAATGTCAAACTATGGAATGGTTTTGAATGTCAGATTATGTGTTAATGAGAATGGGACGTCAGACGCTATGGTTATGGAAATGAGGATGATTAGTTAGATGTTTAATTCCGCTACGCATGTTTTTGAATGTAAAGGTGAAAAAAATTTATATGCGATCTGAAATATATCAGATTGAGAATGAAAGAAATCTGAATGTCACATTCCATACCTCGTAGCCCTGAAGGTATGGGTTTTGGGATGCGACACATCATGAGTTTCGTGGTTGTTTGAGATGCGCTCTGATGGCATGGTGTGTATGCCTAGGTGGCTTATTAGTCGTGTTCTTAAGCAACGATGAGACGAGAGACCCTATGGGCAGGACAAGCATCATAGCACCGCAAGGAAGGAGCTTATGGGCTAGTCAAGCAAGGCTTGACACATCAATGCTCTTGGTGAAAAGTATCATTGTCAGTGCATTATGGGGCAAGTCAGAGAATGACTCAAATAGTGTTTAAGGTGGCCTTGGCTAGGTGAGGGTTAAGGCGTCATATAGTTGTGACAGAGAGAAAAATCAAGCCGTGGTAGTGCACCTGCCACATTAGGCACTTTTTAATTTGTGCCTTGGCTTTTCTCTTAACTGTTGGCGTACAAACGATTGTTACTTGATCTTTTGAGTCCCGTTTTTACTCAAATTCAACCCTATAAGTTCCACAAATCAGGTCTCTTTTAAAATTTAGCATATTGAATCATTAATAAATACAAATAAATTTTAAAAAAAAAATATTCCATTTCAAAATTACCATAATGCCCTTTATAGCTGTCCTTTTCACATATCACATATTTTGAGCATGCAAACTATCTAAATATATTTCCTTGTTGCACAAGAAACTTTCTATATAAATTATGGGTTTATTAGTACTTTTCTTACTATTTTTAATTGAGTTTAAATTCATTTATGAAAATTATACACTAAAGGAAACTAGATGATGTGGCAACATTAAAATGGCTTGAGAAGACCTATCTATTATGGAAGCCCCAACTTAGATTTCCCAAGAAATCTAAGAGGACAATTTGCTGCCTTTCATCCGAAACCTAATTCCTTTCAACCCTAAGCCTTTCATAATCAATTAAACCCATCAATACCAATTTCCTTAATTTTTAATCCTAAAATCCCTATTTCTTGAATTTTCCCCAATTTTCAAGAAACCTAAACTTAAAAAACCCAACCATTGTAGCTGCCCATTCTAGACCCAATTTTCTTCTAATTTTCTGTCATAGAACAATTCTCAACTACAACAACAAACAACCTTATCCCAACTATTTGGGGTCGGCTACACAAATCCTATTCCGCCATTCTGCTCTGTTTAAGGCCATATCTACCGTTAAATTACAAGCTGCCATGTCCCTCCTTACTACCTCCACCCAAGTCAATTTTGGCCTTCCTCTAGTCCTAGCACCTTCAACTTGTATTGTCTCACTCCGCCTCACTGGTGCAGTCATTGG
>JAOXJP010196049.1:0-12160 GCA_025762735.1 Platanus orientalis
GTGTACGTGTGTGGAAAAGGTTTCTATGATGTGATTCGTGCTGATCAGATGAATGTAAACTTTCCAAAAATGAATCGCTTGCAATATATCCTAATATCCCATGAGACAAGTTTTGTTTTCCAAGGTAGACCTGCAAGATAGTGATCATCTAGCCAAAAGCAGGTTTACAAGGGGCACGTTGTATGGGGGTGACTCATGACCCGAGTAGTCTCTTGGATAAACCTTTTCCAGGGGTCCTTTCCTGACCAAGGATTGGGTTGACTGTATTGCACAGAGTACATATTCTTTATTAGTAATTTTCCATTGTTAGCAACACTTTGAGAAGTCTTCCATGATAAGTCATATATACTATTAAAATTGACCATTGGAAGGACTATGATTCAGTCAGGCTGGGGGTGATATTTCTACTGCAGAGGGCTCTGAACTTTTCCAACCAAAATGATGTTATGCATGCAACCTGCATCACTAAAACCAACTTTTGGGTTCCATCAATGGTACACCTTCATGATGCTTTATTTGTTCCAACAGTAAGTGCCACCCATGGGCACTCCCCTCTCTGCTTTGCCAGCAATCTATTCTTTATTCCTGGATGGCAGTGCAGGACTGGCAACAGCTTTTAGAAAGATTAACTGATTTCCACATCTAGACTGGTCTTAGCAAAAGCAGACTTTTTTGTTCCAGTACCGATCTAAAAACTGAGAACTTGTTAATCTTGGGTTTTGTGATTGTATGATCCAACTGCATACCTTTTGTTCTGCCCCTCACTAACAAGGTAAACTTCCAAAGACTGTCTTTTCATACCAAAAGTGATTCTCAGTCTGAGACTCGTTGACGATGTACCAAACATAATTCAGTCTTGGAAAAGGCCATGTTGATCAGAATTATAAATCTGTGCTACAAAGCCCCGAGTGTGTCAGACCAATAGCTTAGTCTTGTATAAGATCCCCAGATCTATAGAGAAGCTCTGCAGCCTGTTCTTCAGACAAATCTCAACTTCCTGAAGGGTCTTTTATCTGCTGCACCTCAAAAGATGATTTAGACCTCCAAAATCTGGAATGACTGGATTGAAGCCATTATCTGGCTACAACTGACAAGGCCACCAGTCCAGCGGTATTAAAGTGTTGGAGTAAGATACCTTAGGATATAAAAGTCTTTTCTTTATATGCTAAGGTGCTGCTGGTCATTTATGTGTATTCAAGGGTAAGGAGGTATTCTACCTCCAACCCTACATCTATGTATATGTGAAATAAACATACATATGGATTACATTATCCATACAATTCAGAACATAAAACATAAATTTTTATTGAGGAAATCATCTTGGTATCAGAGTAGGGACTTGATCAGCAAGAAACAGCTTCACTGCTGACGACAGCAAACCCTGGGTTGACATCAGCAGTTGTATGACCAACACGGGATATGTTTGTTGATGGTGGATGATACATCTCGATCTTAGACATATTTATGAGATGTTCTCTGGCTCGTTTGAAGCTAAGAGGTATTTATTGAAGTTTTTTTCTTAGAAAATAAAGATTTGATTTTCTGTTTGTGGTTCTTTTTTAGAGTTTTTTTAGGAAGTTTTGGTGGGATGATTTGGTTCAGCCCTATTCGGCAATCACTCAGAGACAAACCCCATAGTGTTTGGCCTTAATTTAAGAAGTCGGTGACTCTTTTTCTCCCATAACCTTACTGCCCCCTCTCTTCTATGTGGTTTTTTGCTGTTTTTGGAGAGCCGACTGGATACCAAGTTGTTTGTGGGACTCTACTAACCACTGTGGTATCGTGAGACTGATGTGGGCTATGACTGTTGAGTTGGCTGATTTAGTGGCCTTGTTAAGTGTGATATGGGTTGTTCATGACGCATAGTGCCTTGGTTTCATGGTGGTGTTATATCTTATGATACTTGGCAGCATTTGAGTTGATTTACAAGTACTTGTTGACTGACATTAAGTGTATGGTTATAAGCTCCTGCTGTTGTTTGTGGAAATCAGTCTTGTGTGAGCAATTTCCGTGGATTTGACAATGTCGGAAGAAAAGTCTAGGAAGATTGCGGAGTATAGATCAGTAGGGGGTCCTAGTAGTGTGTTAACATTGGGTATCCAAGGTGACAACCCCAAAACACAAACCACCGTAAAATTAGATGGGACCAACTATTTGGAGTGGTCTCAGTCTGCTAAGATATAAATTGGCAGGAGAGGGAAGCTTGGTTATCTTAATGGCCAAATTGTAGAGCCATCTTCTTTAGATTCTCAGGCTTATGAAAAGTGGGAATCAAAGAATTTGACGGTTATGTCTTGGATTCTCTATTCGATGCAATCTCATATTAGTCAAAGTTTTTTATTTTTGCATATTGCCAAGGAAATCTAGGACCCCACAGCCTAAACGTATTCCCAAATTAAGAATTTTGTGCGAGTATATCAGTTCAATCAAGAGATTGTCTTGGGAGTTATTTTGTGCCTTTATGAAGCATGTGGGAAGCACTTGACCATTATAAAACGTTCAAGCCAGAGTGTTATAAAGATGTTGCCTAGAAAGAAAAGGTTGAGAGAACCCATATTTTTGAGTTCTTGGTCAAGTTAAATGCTGAATTTGACTTGGTACATATTCATATCCTTAGTAGGGATGAGCTTCCCTCCTTGAATAAAGTGTATGCCTTTGCCCAAAATGCAGAAATCCATCGGAACATGATGCATCAGTTAATTCCCGTCAATCCTCAAAGCAGTCTATCGTGATCTCTACACCAGCCCCTCAAAAAAGAGGGAACAATAGCTTCAAGAAACCTTTTCAAGTTGGTTTTGATGAGAGGAAGCGCGAGAAATCCAGTTGGAAATCAGGTCCAATTGATAAAGATAAATTGAACTACAGTTATTGTAGAAAAATGCAACACACCAAGGAGAATTGTTGGGACCTTGTTGGGCGACCTGAAAAATTCAGCAAACCAGGATTTATGAGGGGTAATTCAGCCTCTTCTTATGGGAGCGATTCAGATATTGGTCAGCCTCTCTCAAGATAGTCAACTCTGAAACCTCTCCTTTTGGTAAGTTTTCTCAAAGGATGCTTACAGTTCCTAAGGAAGAACTTGAGAATTGCGACGTTTCATGTCTCAACTAGAGGGCTCCAAGACAACCCAGCATCTTTCCACTTCGTCCTTTGCTTTACCCTGTTGAAGTATTTTAATTTGTGCATCTCCTAACACCTTAAGGTGGTGGGAGAGTTGGTTAGTTTCCTATCAACATGGTATCAGAGCAAGTTTGGTCGTGAGTTCGAATCCTGATGAAAGTATTTTACCGGATGTAGTGTTGTCAGTGTGTGTACACATTTTGTGGATTCGTGCCTAGCTCCCCAAATGTGTTCCCAAGAGATAACAGTGTTCCTCCTGAGGGGGTGTTGAAGTATTTTAATTTGTATATCTCCTAACACCTTAAGGTTTTGGGAGAGTATGTTAGTTTACTATCAATAGCCCAATCATGTACCCATGCCATTGCACTTCATGTATCCTCTACTCCATCTCAGTCTTGGATCATTGATTCAGGTGCCTCCAACCAGATGAAAAGTTTGTCATCTCTATTTTCTTCATATTCTGTATATGCTGGTAAAGATAAAAGCTAGAATTGCTGATGGAACGTTGTCTCCCATCTCTAGAAAAGGAAGTGTCAATGTTTCTCCTGCTTTATCTTTATCATCTATTCTTTATGTTCCAAAATTTACTACTAACATGTTATCCATTAGTTGTCTTACTAAAGATCTCAATTGTTTAGTTACATTTTTTCCTTCACATTATGTTTATTAAGATCCAGTTTCGAAGAGGACGATTGGCAGTGGTCATGAAAATTGTGGCATTTATCTCCTTGATGCTAATGTAGTACCTTCATCACTTCCTGCTTTCTAGTCAAGTAGTAGTGCCCAAGTCAATAAAACTTGGTTATTACAATAGCAAAACCGAATGTGCCGCAACACTTGTCTAATTCTGGCGGGCGATGAGGTCTCAAAATTGGCTCATGGAACCCTTTTAGAGGGGTAATACGATGCAATGGGAGAGCAAGGGACTATATAGCATCCTCCAAAGTGGCGTCCATACGATGTGAGAAGTACTTATTTTCGAGTTTATTTTCGTTTGTGTCATCAATGGAAGACATTTATTGTGAAGTTTGCCAATTGTCTAAGCATGTTAGAAATTCGTATCCACTAAGTAATAATAATAGAAACTCTAATGTTTAGGGGCCTTCTCTCACAACTTCTCTATTTGGTTTTCTCTATTTTGTTGTTTTTGACTATTCTCGGTGTTCTTGGGTTTATTTGATGAAAACCAAGGATGAAATTTGTTATATTTTTTAGGCATTGCATAGAAAGGTTCAGACACAGTTTGATGCGTCTATTAAAGTGTTGAGATCTGACAATGGGAAGGAGTACATTTCGTCTTGTTTACAAACCTACTTGACTGTGGTATTGAACACCAAAGTACTTATGTTGGTACACCTCAACAAAATGGTTGAACGCAAGAATAGACATCTCTTAGAAGTCACAAAAGCCCTTCTTTTCAGCATGAACGTATCCAAAATTTTTTAGTCTGAAGCTTTGCTTACTACATCATATCTAATTAATCGAATACCTTCTCGGGTTCTTGACATCAAATCCCCCATTGCCATCTTGTGTCCTCCCATCCCTTATTCTTGGTCCATCCTAAAGTCTTTGGGTGTATTTGTTTTGTTCACACCCAACCTAGTGATAGAACCAAGCTAGATCCTAAAGCATTGAAATGTATTTTTCTCGGATACCTTGCATCACAGAAAGGGTATAAGTGACCATCCAACATCTGGTAAAAAATTTGTCTCTATGGATGTTACGTTTTTTGAATCTTTTTTTTTTCTCCTTCCTCTACCTCTCTTCAAGGGGAGCATAGTAATGAAGAGAGTTCATAAATGTGTTTTCTTTCAGTTTTACCCTTGCCAATGTTTGTTCATCCATAAGCCTTCAATAATCCGTCAAGTAAGAGAAAGGATCTGGTGGTGTATACAAGGAGAAATAAGGACACATATTTTAAACCTCCACCAATTCATTCTTCAAAACCAAGTAATACTCCTTTGCTTTCCTTGCCTCCTAAGCTTGATGAGAGCCTTCCAATTGCTCTTTGCAAAGGAAAGTGCTTATGTACTAATCACCTTATCTCCAATTTTATCTCTTATCAGTCCTTGAATGTTTCTTATACTTCATTTGTTAATTCAGTGTCCTCTATAACTGTTCCATTAAATCTCAAATAGGCTACTTCCCAGTCTAAGTGGAGGGATGTTATGTGTGAAGAAATGGAAGCTTTTGAGAAAAAGAAAAAAAAAAGTACTTGGGAACTTTGTGATCTTCCAACAAGAAAACCTGTGAGATTTAAATGGGTCTATACGGTCAAATACAAGGCAGATGGATCAATTGAGAGATATAAAACAAGGGTGATTGCAAAAGAGTATAAACAGGCGTATGGTATTGATTATTAGGAGACGTTTGCACCCATGGCGAATATGAATTTTATCAGAGTACTGATATCTATTAGAGCAAATAAGAGTTGGCCCCTTTGGCAACTTGATGTAATGAATACTTTTTTGTATGGTGATTTGCATGAGGTGTATATGATGTTACACCTAGGCTTTAAAATGCTAGGAAGTGAAGGGAAGGTATCAAGGTTGATAAAAGCATTGTATGGACTAAAGCAGTCTCTAAGAGCTTGGTTCGAGAGATTTAGTGGTAGTCTAAGGAAGGAGGGATACAAGCAGTCTCAAGTGGACCACACCTTGTTTGTTAAGTATACACAGAAGGGTACTGCTGCAATGATTATTTATGTGGACGATATTGTAGTAATGGGGGATGATCCAATAGAAGCGTAGAAGCTAAAGTCTCACCTAAGTAGTGAATTTGAAGTTAAAGATCTTGATCTATTATGGTATTTCCCAAAGATTGAGTTTTCTCATTAAAGGAAAGGCATTTTCATATCCTTGGAGAAAATATATCCTAGATTTGTTGGCAAACTAGTTTATTAGGAGCAAAATCTATGGAAACTCCTATTAAAGTGAATCATGGAATAAATGCACTACATGGAAGACAAATGATTGATGTCGGAAGATATCAACAGCTAGTAGGAAAGCTTATCTATCTCTCACCCATCCTGATATAGCATTTGCAATTGGAGTTATAAGACAATTCATGCATGATCCAAGAACTCCCCCCCTAGAAGCCACTTATAGGATTTTAAGATATCTAAAATCAGCTCTAGAAAGAATATTGTTGTTTGCTAACCATGGACACCTGAGAGTTGAGGTGTATACAGATGCAGATTGGGCTAGGTCAGTTATAGACAGAAGATCTACCTTGGGGTACTATTCGTTTCTAGGAAGTAATCTAGTTAGATGGAGAAGCAAGAAGCAATCTGTTGTTGCTAGATCCAGCGCTGAAGCGGAATATAGATCCATATCTCATAAGGTGTGAGAGGTGTTGTGGTTGAGAAAATTTCTATAGAAGATTGGTTTTGTGATTAAGATTCCTATTAGCTTATACTGTGATAACAAGGCTGCTATAGGGATAGCTCATAATCATGTCCATCATGATCGCACTAAACATATTGAAGTGGACAGGCACTTTATTAGAGAGAAATTGCTATGTAGGCAAATTTGTATTCCATTCGTGAAAACCGAGTAGCAGTTGACAAATATCTTAACCAAAGGAGTAACTAAAGTTAGACTGCAAGAAATAATTGGCAAGCTAGGCATGTGTGACATCCATACTCCAGCTTGAGGGGGAGTGTTGAAGTATGATACCTTGGGCTATAAAAGTCTTTTCGTTATATGCTAAGGTGTTGCTGGTCATTTATGTGTATTCAAGGGCATGGAGGGTATTCTACCTTCAACCCTACATCTATGTATATGTGAAATAAATAATACGTATGGAATACATAATCCATACGATTCAGCTGATGTTTCTCTCCTTTTGTTCTTTCTCTCCTTCTTTTTCTTCCATTATTAATCTGCACAGTACGTAAAACATATCTTTTTATTGAGGAAATCATCTTAGAGGTCCACCGCAAATTCTTCACCACAGCCATCACCTTAGTGAGGTAACGCAGGAGAACATAAGGACTAAGAAAGTGAATCCGCAAGCTTCACATGGCTTACAGAGACGCAACGGAAATCCATCGTTGGCCAATGGGGGACGATTTCATTATTTAAGTTAGAGATGATGAGAATCACTTGGTTGAGCTAGCTCAAAGAGATCTCCACTCAAAAGTCACTCTTGCATTCATGTTTCATGTGGAGATTCACTGAGATCGTTTCAGATACTGTGACCAACAGAAGTTAGGACAATAGCAAATTAGGAATCACCACAAGAGTCTCTATCAGATGCTAGCACAGAAATCTTTGGCTCTTCATTATTTCCTCTGAGGACATGGAAGTCTTCAAGGAGGTGAGAGAGTTGGATGGCAACTATTTGCACCTGGATATTTGGTGCCCAGTCAGAGATGCTATGGAGGAGAACAAACCTGGACCTTTTTTGTGTCCAAATGTAGAGTATACTCCCGTTCCATCAAATGGAGTCTTTCCACCTTCTATGCAACTGGAGGAACACTAAGAGTATTCCTCTAACATGATTTCCACCTTGAGGAGGGGTGTATGGAGTGGGCTACGATCCAAATCAAGGGTGGATTGAAGACTCCACCAACTATAGGGATCATTGTTGCAATTACAAGATAGTTGTTTGGGAGGAGAAATTACCAGCAGTATTTTCAGCCCTAGAGAGCTTGGTAGAGAAAGCATCAGTGTACCAGAAATGATTTCCCCCTCGTACTTGCCATCTCAGAAGCATGTCACTTAGAGGTCATTGCCAAGAACCCTGAACAGGTGAGGAAGACGATACCCAGGGTGCAGGGCGGGGTACTGATCCAGTGTTGCACACACATATTTAGTGCTCTACATAGCACCACAGCAATGATGATGTATGGTGAATGGAGAATCATCTCAACTGTCCCTTGGTGTGGCCATTGAAAGAACAACAACTATTCAAGATTCAAATGTGGACAACACCAAACATAACTGTTCACATGATTGATAATGTATAGAAGGCAGAATAAGGGAGTAAGAATTTTGGGAAGTGACATGGCAAAAAACAACCAAGAAAAGTAAAATAAAGACAACAAAGAAAAATAGGAGGCAGAAGCAGGGGGGGGGGGGGCCACGAGCATGTGCCACAACATAGAACTATGAAACACAGCCCATGGAGAGGAGACCAGGACAACGACCCAGCCACATGTTAGATAAGACCCTAAATAGAAACACGGTCTGGGTTAAGGCCCAGTATGGAAAAGGTCAAACAAATTGAAAAGCACATAGAGGTCTTCAATTCCCTCATTTCATCTGCTTTAAGACAAAGATCCCAAGTCTGAGGATGAAGCTCCTACAAAATTGGGAAGTTGGATGTAAAGGGTACAAAGAGCTCAGGTGGCACTCTCCAAGGCAGGTCACAAGGTAGTGTTGGAGTAACTTGTATAAAAGTATATTTGTACATGGATGTACAAAGGAAAACTTGTAATTTTTCTGCAGAAGTATACCATACGGTATACAATGTATCCCCATAAATACCAAATACATGAGAGTATCATAAACTCTCACAATTCCTCTACATACGTATTCCCTTCTCTCTCTTCTCTTATATACAAAAACCCTAATCTCTTACTCCACACACCCTCTACAAGAAGAAAGCAACTCAAGAGACTTGATGATGTCAGTAGGCCACAGAAACAAGTACAGTGACAATGTGATGAAACCTTGAATTTTGGGCCTCTTCTATGAAAGATTTTGGTCCATTTTGATTTTATATTATTTGTTGTTGAAGGTTTGAGGTTGATTGTATTGAGGTTTGTGTATTGTCAATTCCATGCCAAAGTGTCTATATTTACATGACTTGTACTTAGGTTAAATATCGTATATCATTGGTGTATGAGTCATGTATGTATGTGTTGAGTCAAGTGAGTCATGGTCCGGCATTGTACTCTCAAAGGAACAACTCAAGTCAGGAAGACCACTTACAACTCAAGAGACATCAAGCTCATCACTTGAAAGAACAAAGGAAGTCTCAAGTTGTGACTCAAGACATTCAAGGTAACAACTTTGGCAATCGAAGGTAAAATACATGAAGGTTGGTAAGTAAATGGGTCAAATCTGACTTGGACCAAACTTGTGTACCATAGGATGGTTAGATGGACCCAACTGAGCCTTCGAGGAGTGTTTGGTCGAGTATGCAACCCCAATGGACTAAATTGCACTTTAAATAAGTCAAAAATGCAAAAACATAGGAATCAGACCAACAAAATATGGCAGACAGATTCGGGTGCTTGCAGGTACCTGTAGAGGTGCTTCAACAAAGACCGGGAATGATTCAGTCCTTATCGAACCGATCCAATACTAAGTGGACCGAGCCAGTGGGTCTCGGGTATGCTTAATGAACAAGTAGAGCATTATCAGACTGATCCAAGTCTGACTGGACTGATCCGAGTTTGACCTATCTGAATCAACGTGGACCAATCCGACATGGCAGAATTGGAAAAAATAATTTCCTTGAAAATATGACTGGCTTGGATCTTTTGTCCGTTTTAGATGGATGAACCACACAATTTTCATCCATTTATAAATATCTAAGACGTCTAAAGGCTAAGAAAAGTTTTTAATCGAGAAAACCTAGTTCGTACAAAGCTTTTATGAAGTTTTGAAAGATTTCTAAACCTGCATACTCAAATCTCTACGAGATTCATTCCACGATCAATTCTGGAGCCATTACTTGTAATATCAACAAAGGATTGGATTGTTTAGGGTTCCCAAACTTGGAGAAACCCAATGCTCTAAGAGATAAAAGGCCTCAAACAATTTCTACATCAATCTACATCTCTCAATTGAGAAGAAGTGCGGTTCACATAGTAACATCAGCCCACTGAAGAGACATTGTATGCAGTATGCGAAGATGAGTATCTTCATCAACTTTATATTTTACATTAGTTGAGCTTCCGCTGGAGACACCGGGAGCGTTTGATATCTTCTGTCGGAAACACCAAAGAGCTTGCTACCTTTGCCAAAGACACCAGAGGTGCGAGACACGTTCATTGGAGCCACCAAACGTGAGATACTTACAGGGTGATTGCTCAATCGCTAGAACTGTGGGTTATTTAAGGTTTATTGTTAATTTTCCTAGTAATAGTTCATAAAACTATTAATAAAATTTAACAAGCTCTATGAGACGCAATTTGGGAGTGGACATAGGCTCGGAGTGTAGAACCACTATATATCATTTGTGTAATGTGTGATGTGTTGGCTACTTAGCTTCATTGCATTTATTGTTGTAATTGTCAAACATCTAAATTGATTAAATAATCAATCCAATGCATTGCTACAAAACCTGAGGCATAAAAGTAAAACCCTTAGAGAATCTATCAACCCGTCTCCCACTTTGCTATACTCGCCAGTGTATGATGGAGTATAATGGTCTATGATAGTATTTATAGAATATATGTTGCATATGTTAATGATCTAGTTGCTAAACAACGTTTGTGATTGATTTACAAAAATTAATTTGAGTTAATATTCCGCTATGTAATCAAGTTTATTCAAGTTAATCAAAGTGGAAAGAAGTTGATTTTAAAAATTGGTATAATCCTATTCACTCTAGGTGGAACTTAGAATTTCAGATTAAAGCTATTTCAAAATTTTTGTGGAAGTTTATAGGTGAAAAAAAAAAAACCTCGATATGCTAGCTTGTTAAGTTGGTAAAATCTGTGGGTGTCATACCACAAACCTGGGTTCAAAACCCGTCTTCACCTATAATTACCTATCAAAAATATGCAAAAGAACAGTATATCCTCATTCGAATTATGAATCTTTTGGGATAAGTCTCAGCCTTTTCACTAAGATTTGATGAAGTTTTTTACAATTTTCATAGAGATTTTATTAAGTTTTTTCTCCACCATTTTTACCACCCAACAACATTGACAAGTTCTCTCTCTTCGATTTACATGTTGGATATGTTATGCATGTGTGAGAGTTTATATTGTGTATAAATAGTGTTATCCTACTACTTCGTTGCCTCTTTCATGTTGTTGGGAGCTCTTGGAATATAGTCTATGCAATTTAGGGGTTGTTGAAACCCATAGTGACATGTTTTGAAGGTTGTGGGGCTATTTTGGGTTTCGCATAAGGATTGTGCAATCCTACAAACCCTACGTGGTGTTTGATATTCTTCCTCTATGACTGATTGGTGAGAAATAATCAAGGTTTAAATACATATCAACATATCGCAGGGATATGTTACAAAAAAGGGTAACAATGGAAACACTAACCAAACGTTGGATTTTATGGATGAAACTTCAGGATTTGATAGAATAAACAATAACACACTTAAAAATTCATTACATATAGGAAACAACCATCTTTAATGGTTGGGAGAATCGCTACCCTCATGACATACGTTGTCCCCTATGGAAACTATGTAAACCTTAGAATTTTTAAATGAAACTTTAAAAAATGTTATAATAAGCATCATTAAACACTTAGAAACTAGTACACCTCATTACACACTTGAGTATCAATAGTTAGGAACCAGTACCCTCATGACATGCTATTGTGCATGTTTGGAACTTTAAGTGGTAGAGGTTGATAATTTTTTTTTTTTTTTTTTTTTTTTTTTTTTTTTTTTTTTTATAGGTTAGAGGTTGATAAATAACACTACACATTGCACAATAAAGCTACAAATCCACATAATCAATAACACATATCAATAACCCCAACAATAATGTCATTAATTGATAATATCTAACAAATGACCATAACAAGTATAAACAAAACACAGAGAAGTTTCAAAATGTTCTAACATGTTTGCATAATTTTCTGATTATTTTCATTTTTTGTAATTTTTAATTAATTTTTCATTCAAAATATAAATAAAATCAACAGAAAAAACATAGTAGAACCAAGAGAAACATACACAATAATGTGTTCTAATATGCTTCATGTATTTTTTTCAAAAATTTTGGAATTCTTCAGTACTTATTTAATTTATTATTATTAAATCTCTCTCTGTCTCTCTCTCTCTCTCTCTCTCTCTATATATATATATATATATATATATATATATATATATATAT
>JAOXJP010196060.1:0-12160 GCA_025762735.1 Platanus orientalis
ATACAAGTTGAAGGTGCTAGAAGGACTAGAGGAAGACCAAAATTGACCTGGGTGGAGGTAGTAAAGAGGGACATGGCGGCTTGTAATTTAACAACAGATAAGGCCTTAAACAGAGCGAAATGGCGGAACAGGATTCGTGTAGCCGACCCCTAATAGTTGGGATAAAGCTGTTTGTTGTTATTGTTGGTTTTTTTGTTACAGTTATGAAAGTATGTGAAATTTAGATGCTTTTTTTCTGGTTGGGTTAAATGGTGATTGTCTCCTTCTCCTTTTCAGTTTAGGTAGTATAGGCATTTCAGTTTCTGACGGTGAAACTGGTTCTCAAACACCTCTTCAACAACCATTCTAGTGATCAATTCGCAGCCTCTTATGGAATGCATTTTGTGCAACGTCATTATTTTCCATTACCTATCTAATACTTTTGGTGGCTAGCTTTATACTGTATGATTTGCAGTCACTTTAAGACCTTGGGAGTTTCTGCATATGTGGCATATGGTTATCGTGCTCCTTTTGAATGATGCATCGTTTCCCCCCCCCCCCACCCCAACCCAAGATTCCTCCAGCTCTTTCCCTGGTTTTCGTCCCTTCTTTTTTTTTTTTTTTCTTCCTTCTTTCTTCTTCTTTGCTTTATATATGAGTTTACTCTATTAAGATGAAGTAAATGAATTATAACTGTCATGATGATTATAGTTAATCTCAGTTTTATTTTATTTTATTTTTTTCCAAGAGTTTTTGTACTCAGCTTATTATCTTGAAAAGAGTTTTTTATGAAGCAACTCTGAGAAGTGAGTGTTTAGGCTAAGGCACCATGAACGGTCAACCATACTGAGTCCGCACATACAATGTGAATGGGTGTAAGTCCACCCAACTGAAAGCGACAATTGTCAAGAGCTTAACAATAGAAAGAAAAATAAACCTTAGACCAAGACATAAAATGTCAACACCAACCAAAAGAAATCCTTAACAATCTGATACCTGGACTGAAAGTAGAACATTGGAGAGCCAAAGAAAGAAGTCTGAAAATCAGTAAAAATTTGGAACCCTTGCAGATCGCAACAAGGGTGATAAGATTCTATAACAGCAGAACATGTACTAAATAAATGGATTAACAAGGAAAAAAAGAACTCCAGCAATGTGAAGAAAACAGAACCAAAGGTCTTTTTTTTATTTTAGAGAAGGTTGGGAAAAGGCATAAACCTGGAAAGAGGGTGGAATAATGGAAAGAAGCTCTAAGAGAAGGAAGCACGAACCTGAAATAAGAAGCACGGTAAAAGTGCAAGATGACAGCCCTACAATGACAAAAGTGCAACAAAAGATTGGAAGCACGATGCAAATGCTGAGCACACCCCCTCTTTTATGAATGGATGATAGAATATTTCCTAGCAGAATTAGAATGTAAGGGGCTGCATTCATCATGTGAAGAGTCCCCAAAAGAAACCACTTTGTTTCCTTACAATACATTTTATTGCAAAGAAACTCTCCCACGACCACAGACTAAAAATAAATCACATATACACATTAATATATCCACATAATTACAAGTAGTGTATTACTTCTTCTTTTTCTCTTCTTGGGTTTTTTCAAGCACAACAGGAGCGGCCGGTATGCTGAACCACCACTCTCTCAGTCTCCTTGTCCACCTCTCTGTACTTGCTTTCCTCAAAGGTGAATTCCTTGTAAACATCTCTAAAAAAATCAGGAGGACCGTGTACTTACTGGGTAGTAAGGCAAGAACCAAGGCCATGACCAGCAGTGCAAACACAACTCTCTCGCTTGCCTGCCCAAAACACAAAACTCTTCATCAGTTAATCAATGCAAGCTCAACTTCCCCCAGAAGATTATCTAGGAAAAGGGAGGAAATTAAATAGAAGATCTAAAACATGGCTCAGCACAGAGATGGGGAAGAAATGCAATGTTAAAACATTGGAGCAAATAGCAGTACGCACCGCCATCCATTCATGCAACAGTTGCTGCTGCTGCATATAGAACTCTCAGTAATTAAGTTCAGAAGATGATCTATTTTTAAGACATCATAAAATGGACTTAAGATCCATCATCCCCAACACACCATAGCCCCTGTACCATAGAAGTGGTCCAACAACTCATAGATCTGTACAATCCTATATATTTCTTTCCTTTCTTTTATTCTGGACTTCATTCATATCTATGAAATTCTAGGCAAAAACTAAATTTCAATTCTAGTAATGGTAGAAATTGTTGATCATATAATGCTAAATTGAATTCATATCTAGAGATCATAGGTCAGTGGTTGTTCTTGGTAAAACCGATTATCATTCATAGTAATTATAGTAGTTTCATTGATAGGGATAGTAGTGGTACCACCATGCCCAAGGTAGCACAATTTCCCAACTCTAACTGAACTAAGCTCTATCCCAACCACTTTCCGCCATTCCACTCAATCTAGAGAGGGTCAAATCTTACACTTATTCATAAGAACTCATGTCTCTTCTCACTATTTCAACCTAAGGCAGTTTTGGTCTCCTCCTCATCCTTTTTAGGCCTTCAACTTGCACCATAAAACTCTTTCTCAAAGGTGCAGACATTGGTATTCTTTGCACAACAATAAATCACCTCGGTTGACTTTTACTCATCTTGTCGCCTATTAGTGCTACCTCTAAGTTCCTGCAAATGCATTCGGTTCTAAGTATATAATTTCTAGTCTTGCCATTCATCCATATTAACATTCTGATCTCAGCTAGAATCATTCTATGTGTGTATAGCTTATTGGTTGCTAAACATTCTGCTCCAGAAAACATGGCTAATCTTATAGCACTCTTGTAAAATCTTTCCTTTAGTTATAATAATATGCGTTAATCACACAGCACCCTAAAAGCAGCTCTCCACTTCATCCACCACACTCCAACCCTGTGGGATCTTGATGCAGTCACACTTTCTTGGATGGACAAGAACTACCCTATTTGGAAGCCCAAAGCCAAGACCAAAGAAAGGAGTTCAAAAAGTTCAAGTCGGCTATGGTAGTTAGGAGTTTATTTATTTATTTATTGAATGGGTCAATATTGTACTAAGGCTTTATCCCAAGGGGTTTGATGTTATTTTAGTAGTTTAAAGAAGTCCAATTAGGGTTTTGAATAGGGCTGGTTAACAGCCTATAGGTTAGGGGTTTATGAGTCATGTTTGGTTTGGGAAAAAGTAATTATGAGTCCTAATTAGACTAGGAGTAGTATTGTGAGTCAAAGAGTGTTTAGGGTTTGTCAAGGTCTATAAAAGAAGTCAAAAGGTTTAAATTTTAGTTGATGACTATTGGAATAAAAGTTTGGGTTTAAGAAACCCACGAGTGGGCTGTTTATCCCAATCTCTCCCTTCTCTTCTACTTGCTGTCTTGATCGATATCTTATCCCACCTCTCTTCCTTCTTGATCAAGATACCCATCTTCCCCTTCCTTCCATCATCATCTTCTTCTTCTATCCATCTACACTCTACCCTTATCTCTTTTTCTTTCTTTCCCTCTTTTCTATTCTTAAATTTCGAATCCGTTAAGAGTATTAAATAGATCACTATATTGATTTCCAGCAGAAGAATCCAAGGAGAAAAGAGGATGTTCAAAGACTGGTTTCTGGAGGAACTTACTGGACTCAATCGCCCCTTCCAAAGGGAGCTTTTAAGCTGCTGTTTTATCAGGTTATTCTCTACACCCTCTTCCTTATACAGTTCTTCAAATTCCTTTTAATTCAATCCTCTAAATTCTGTTAATAATCCTTTAGTTTTAAATCCTAACATATATATATACCTATCTGAAACTTCTAGGCTCATAAACCCTTGAAATCGCCCCACCTTAGGAGCCATATTATCTATCTTTCTTTTTAAGGTTTTTCTCCCCTATCAGTCCCCTTTCTCATCCCACAAACTCCCCTTGAAAGCTCTCTGATTTCATCGAGTTCATAATATATATTTCATCTCTGTTTTCTGGTTTCTTAATTAAAGTTTACTGCAGTCTGATTTTTTTACAAGTTTATATAGCTAGAGAAATCAGAATTCTTTGAAATTTTGTAGAGAAGTTCATAATGGACCTAAGTATTACCCAGTAATGTTGCAGAGAGTTCTGACATCTGTAAAGAGGTATTTTGGTCATTTTACAGATCTTTCCAGAAAATTTCAGAATTGCAAATCTTTGTTCTTTTCTTCTTTTGTAAGCTTGTTTCTACTTCTATTGGTCCCAAATAATCATTTTATTACTTCCCTTCATAATAGACCTAAGTATTACCCGGTACAGAGAGTTCTGACATCCATACAGAGGTATTTTGGTCATTTTACATATCTGGCCAGAAAATTTCAGAATGGCAAATCTGTGTTCTTTTCTTCTTTTGTAAGCTGGTTTCTAGTTCTATTGGGCCCACATAAGCAGTTGATTAATGCCCTTCAAAGAAGCCCCTGCATTGCATCTTCGTCTATATCTCTCTCCTTATAAATGATTGGACCAACATAACTAAAATGATCACTCTAGGGTATCTCTTGATCATCAATATTAATTACTCTCTCATCTCTACTCCTATTTTTATGAAAATCCGGATCATCTTAAAACCAATTGACTTCAAAAACATCCCTACATGCTCCCCTCTAGTTGTGTCAATCAAAATATCATTGGCAGACAATATGCACTATGTGACCTCTTGTATATGCCTACTCAACTAATCCATAACTAATGAAAAGAGATATGGGCTCAATGCTGATGCCTAGTGTACCAAACTGTGTTCAAAATCTCTTCACCTCTCCCCCCTCCCAGTTGTTCCAACACTACATATCCTTAACTAAGTCAACATATCTCTACTTGAGACCCCTTTCTTTTCCAAATCCACTAGATGATCTCACAAGTACCCTATCATATGCTTTCTCTAAGTCAATAAAGACCACATGAAGATCTTTCTTCTCTCTAAACTTTTCCATCAATTACTGAAGTTAAAAAAATAGCTTCAGTTTGATCCTGCAATAACTGTTGTAACTCTAAACATCTCCCTTGTTCTGGTAAATGACCATGGTACTTTTCCTCCATCCATCCGATATTTTCGTAGTTCTAATGATTGTGTTGAACAACTTCGTTAATTAGAATAACACATCATTCTCCATGTTTATCCAAACCTCAATAGAGAAATCATCTAGTCTTAAGACTTTCCCTGCCTCGATCTTTCTCAATGCCACCTTAACATCAGACAGCCTAAGTCTACAAAAGTACTTGTGATCTCCAAGCTCATCAACACTACTAATTCCTCCTAAACCGACCTTCCCTACGTGATCCTTATTTAATAATTTCTGAAAATATCTCCACCCTACTTTAATCTCCTCATTCTTCACTAAAACTCATTGGCCCACACCCTTTATGCATCCAACATGATCTAAATAAATGTGTTTCATCTCCCTCATTCTGGAAAGTTTGTATACATCTATCTCACCATCCCTAATATCTTAATTATAATAAACATCATCATACACCTTAAATTAAGCCTTGATTACTGCTTTCTTAGCTTCTTATTTTAGCAATTTTATACTTCTGAATTTTTTTTCCTTGTTCCTAGTCTTTTGCCAACATAGTTTTAAGGATCAGGATGGGGATCAGGAGTTGGCTGGATTGGTAGCATAACAAAAGTTAAATGATGAGATCAGGCAATACAGATCGGGATTGCAAATCAGATCAGTCTCGACTGACTCTTGATTCCAAGCCTCATAAGAAAACCTCTTAACTTTAATGGTTGTTTGAACTTCAACATTGCACCACCAAGTTTCTTCAGATGATTTCCCTTTCTTCATTCTAGACTCTTGAAGAACCTCTTTTAATACTCTTATACTACGACCGGCCATCTCATTCCACATAGAATTAGTATATTCTATCAAGTTCCCTTTTCCTTCCTTTATCAACCTGTCTCTAAATAAAACTTATCAAACTGTCTCTAAATAAAACTTTTTTTCTCCTATTAGGTTCTACCATTTAGTTCTTGGTAATTAATCTATCATTTCCTTCTCTCCCATCTCTTAATACAAGCATATAAAACCATTAATCTATGTTGTGTATATAGGAAATTACATCATCCGAAGCTTAATTATATTCCAAGATAGAGGGAGAAAAAAGAAAAGAAAAGCCACAAAAACTAATAAAGCAAAGCAAAGAAAACAAGACCTGAGGGAAGACAGACAAAAGCAAGGCCCGCAACTTGAGGAGAACAATATTCCCATCCTGGATGAGCTCTTCAAGTTGGGAAATTGCATTCTGAACTGCCAAAAGTTGCTCCATTGTGCTCATTGTTGGAGGGACTGTTACCTTGACCTCATCAACAGGCCTCCCTTGACTACAACATCGTGTAAGCACCATAAATATCACAATAAACACAAGGAGGAGTGAAAAGGCATACCCCAGCCAACCCCTGCATAAATTTGTTTGTCCAAAGGATCTTGTTAAATATCATGAAAGGCACTAAATAATATGATATGATATAGTTTGCATCAACTAATGAATGGGACCAAAACAAATAAATAAGAAAATATTAATGTCCACATGAAGAAAAGACTAATTACAAGATACAGGGAAATACAAGCTACCATATTAAACAACTTGCAAGTTCCAACACCATGGATCCCCATGTTTGAATATGCTTTAACTGACTCAAAATGCATTCAATATTTGCCAAAGCTCAAAAACAATAGATTGTAGCATTAACAGTTCTGGAATCCATTAACTTGGTACCTCAGAACATACCAAATCAGGACTCCAAAACAAAACCATATGCTACCACCTCAATAGTTCAGAAAGAACAAAAGAGGTACAGTAGAAATTTCTTCAAAAGCAATTGGTGAGGAATGTATTCCTAGACATTTGGAAAGACTGCAGACAAATTACTCTGGTAAAAAGCAATCACCTCCGCTTTGTTTAAAAAACGAAATACTCCGGTAAAAATGTTCCAGTCTCTCAAGCATCTTGGTTAAGGAAGCTTTAGAGACTAATCAACCAGCCAAAAAAGAAAAAAGATAAGTGACTGATCTAGTTGCACTTGATATGAGAAATCATCACCATGGCCTTAAGGTGGTAAAAAGTCAACAGAGATATTTTAAACACCATGTAAGCAATTTCCTTGCTAACTTCCCATTTTAGTTGCTGGAAATTGCTTCAACTGATTCAGAGTTACTTGATTCTAGAACCAGTTAATGAAATAACTAGAGGCTGATATTTGGCATGTTGGATTTGCTCCAAGTAGATAATAACCTTCTAAGTGAAGAATGGATTTCATGTCCTCCAATAAAAAGAACTTAGCAGAAATTAATAAAGAATCTAATAATTAAATGTTGCTACAATTTTTCCAAGCCATTCTTTAGTAGAGTACACTAAGTCATTAGATATCTAAACACACCTTTTTTTGAAATCTGATTTAACTAAATATTGGAAATTGATCCATTTAGTAACTCATTCAATTAAAGCCTGACTCGAGTCTGAGTGGAAGCAACGATAATAATGTCTAGCTTTAGGTTGCTAAAAGCTGGATAGAATTTGATTGGGTAATGTATCATGCTTTCCCAAAGACCATTAACACAATATCTTCCCTATTGGTGAGAGAAGTATTCTTTTACATGGAAAGGAGTTAGCGGGACTAAACCCAAATTCCACCCTTGAAGGAGGGTCTGCCTTCAGCTACTCATCCAATGAGGACATTGGAACCAATACCACCAACAATATGTTAGTCAAATAGGCTTTTTACCTGCAGATGGTGTAGCTCAAAACCAAACAAAACATTAAGGACTTCATTGGATCATCCCAAGATGCCAGAAAAAGAAGATACTTTCCGAGTTCCAGAACAGGGAAAAGTAATTCCTGCACATGAGAATTGTAGAGGAAATTATGAGATTAAGGGGAATATTTAGTGGAAGTGCAGTTGTGTTGGTTCATGGTGTGCCCAAGCATGTACGTGTGCATGTACCACCAACATAAATATCCCATACATAGTTCATAGTTCACAACAAGGTTCAAAATTTCGATTTTGATGAATATTTTGCCTTGGGGATTTATAGAAATTTTGGGGAAATTTCACTAGAATATTTCAAAATAAAAGAAATTTTGTGAAAATTTCAATGTGAACTACTATAAAAATTTCAATCTATGTTGAGCATGATTACACACTCAAGACTCAAAAAACTATATAAAGCATCTAATCTATGTACAAGTTAATCATATTGATAAACAAATGGCTACCAGTCATTTTTTATAGATAAATGACTACCAAACATGTCAAATTGTATGATTACTTCACCTAATTTTTCCTCTTAAATTAGTCATTTTGTAAACAATTTATATAACAAAGTTTATACAATAGTTTTCCTAGCACATATCTAATTTATGCATACAGATATGTAAATAATTTTCAATTATATAGATATATATTTTATCACTTTTAAAAGATATCAGTTTAATTATTTTATATTGTTTACTAGAAAGGATTTATGTGGAGTTATTATTTTTGGTCTAGAATCAACAAATCAAAAATTATAGCAAATGAATAGGTTTAGGATGGGTATAGCTCATACATGGTAAATCCAGTCAAAAGTATTGATATCAGCGAAACTTCGCCAAAATTTCATCAATATTTTGCTAACATCAACATAGTTTCGGTGACATCTCAATCAAATTTTGGAATTTTTGTATTCCCCTGGTATTTCATTTCGCCACCCCTTGAAGTGGGGAAATTTCAAATGGTGCACAATAAGTTGGTGTCAGACTTAAATAAAAAGAAAAGACTAAATCAAGATAATAAGCGTTAACGATCCAACCAGGTATAAATGCCATCTGCAATACCTTCAACACTGCCAAATTGGTGTCAAGACCCTCTACTTTAACTCCATCAACTGTTGCTTGCGCTAGTTCCACCTTCTTAAAGCTTTTCCGGGACTCTCTGACTGCTCTTTCCAGTGCAGTCATATCCCCCACAACTATCTCACCCACAACAGGTCCTGCTTCATTAGGAACAGTTGAACTCATTCCAAATGCAACCCCTAAATTAGACACCATGGCCAAAGCCGATATTGAATACATCCCACTTTCAGCATTTGAATTGATAGTCCTATCCAACTCCTGTGTGGCTGACATTTTAGCAAGTGTTTCCAGTATTAGGTCACCTCCTGGAAGTTGATCACAAAGATTGAACATGAGAAGCGCCTCGCAGCGACAAGGAATTGCAGAACCTATTTCTTGAACAGCTTGTAACCGCAAAATTCCAAGTATAGCCTTTGCAAGTGTTTCATCCTTTTTAAGTCCCTTGATCTGGAACTTTCGAATAAACTTGTGAACATATAATATTTCTTGGATAATGGCTAACCAATAGTCACGACGAGAATGCCCTTTCAACTCTGGAAACTCCATTACTACTGGTTCAGGTCTACATCATAAACCCCAAATAAAGGTTAATTACTGAGAATTTCCAGTGACATCTTCAACAAAGCCTTCCGATTAAAGAGGAAATTGAAACATATCAGCATAACATTCAGTTATAGATCTAGACATTTTAAAAATAAATGTGCTGTGACTTACAAGGAGATGGATTTATACAAGACTGCCTTGTCAAAAATTCGCGTACCCCATGGTCCAGTCAACTCAGGTTTAACAATCTGTTTTAAATCATCAGACAAGTCATATTTCTTTGGCTTATCGTAGGACACAACTCTTAGAGCTTCAAAGTAGATAGCGTGATCAGTCAGAGTTAATCGGCCTGCAGTTAGCAAGGTGATCGCATAACATAGATAAGAAAATCTATAGAATCATAACACACAAAGTGTAATCTACACAAACTATATGCATGAGACCCTTCCCTAAATAGAGATCATTACGGGCATTATGTCCTTAACCAATTCATGAAACTGAAAAAACAATGGCCCCAGTCTACAATAATTTTTTCATCCAAATTCTACAAAGAAAGTAACAAACTAATCCAGGAACCCACCAGGCCACGTAGAAATCCCTACATGTTGGAGAACAGGTTGGGTGGTCACTGTCCCATCCACTTCAAGGATCTTTTCTCCTTCTGGTGATCGGAGGGCAGAAAGAAGAGATGATTCTGAATGGGTCTTCAACTTTCTTATTGCTCTGTACAGAAAATAAGGTTTTAAGATTTAGGAACCATGTTTGGGTCACCCTCCCCTTTGTGTTACACAATCAAGCATACTACAGTAATACATAAGCATGAAACTGTAGATGCTGACTCAGAAGATGCAGATTTCCGCGTCAGCATCAAACATAGAGTTCCTTTATAAATAATGGACCTGGATTGTAGACCAGTCAATGTTCCATAACTCAAAAATAAAAACAGTAGAGATTTGACCAGTAATGAGATGGACACTTCAACTTTACACAACTAATTAAAATATTTCAATGCTACAAAAGATTAGATGTGTAGTTAATAGAAAAAGCAAAGATCAAATATTTCAACAGTTATTTCATTAAACTCAACTCAACAAAGACTTTACCCAACTACTAGAGAATTTTATTTTTATTTTTTATGAAATGATAGAAGAAATTTCATTGACAGGAGAAAAAAAAAGTGCAAACAGACCTGGCTAGTGAACAAAAACAAACAAGAAAGCAAAACAGCAAAACAAAAACTACATTATAAAAATTCAATTTTTTGATTGACAAGAGGTACACTGTGATGAGGACATCGGGTCCAGGCGAGAGTTTTAGGTCTACCAGAGGCGAGAGTTTTCTTTATTTTACATGTTCTTTTTTATTTCATGTTATATGTAGTGAGGGTACTTTAGTCATTGAGTGTTATATAGGGGTACTTTTGTTATTTTTCAGAGTTTAGGGCTATTTTGGTTGCGAGATTAGTAAAGAGAGGGGCTTTATTGTTTGGTTGCTATTTTTGTACTAAACCTGGTTGTGGGACTCTATTTATATAGCCCACAACCAGCCAAGGGATGGATGCTATGAAATTTGAAATTTGGACTCTCACGTTTCAACCTTCTCCTTCCTCTTGTTTGTCTGCAATTGAAGAACCCTAAAACCCTCGAATGGGTCTAGGTCTCCATTTAGTTTAACGCTAGTGGTGGAGGTCACTCCCTTCCCCTTGGGTTAAAGATTCTATCTCCTTCTTTTTAAAATTTTTGTCTCACATTTACTTGAGCTTATTGTGCTAAACCTATATTTGCTAAAGAATTCAACTACCAACAATCAGATTTTGAAGTTTTGATTGCAATAACTATTCTAGAGGCTTCCTTATTGCTGAAAAACACCTTCAGAGCATCCCTTCCTTCATATGTTGCTGATTGGAAGAGTTTCCAAGACCTAGAACCAGCTACAGGCATGAATCCCTTGCAACATAGCGTGCATGAGAATCACTACCGTTCCTCAATCAATCAAGTTTTCGAAGAATGGCTTTCTCTGAGAGAGAATAGACTTCCATACGATCCTACTAGGAGAGGAATATAGCATCAACATGCTAATTTTTTAAAGTTATAATGGCTAGATTTAGCTCCTAGGCGTGAACACCTGAATCAGGGTGTCTATACGAGATCTCCTCCAGTTCTCAAACAGCAGCAAATTTGAAGATAGGATCTTCTCCATCCCACTCCTAACATCCATACGATCCTTCAAGAAGCAACCAACAATCACAAATTTGAAAATTTTAAAAATTATATCCATTAGAAGAAATCCCAGGCATGAACAGTGCCTAAAAAGCCTCTGCACGAAATTTGATACAACTTCCAACCTAAGGACTTTGACCAGTTGGTCTTTTCCATGGTTTTCCTAACCCTTGGATGACCCTAGTTGGTAGGTCCCACTTTGGGAAAAAAATAAAAAATAAAAATTAAGAAAAGGGGCTGATGGCACTTGGTGGAGAAAGAGAATTTTTTTTTTAAAAATTGAATTTAAAAAAAAAGTGATTTCTGAGTTTGGACATTGATAGAAAACATATCCAACATCTTCAATGAGGTATTTGACATCAGATTTAGGTATCTCTTCTTATTTGACTCTCTTTTCAAATACAGTAGACACTTTTAGCATGTTGTGGCATATGGCTTAGACCTGAGATTATTATCTCCTGGCCTAAACAAAACCCCAATACAATATCTTGGTTGTCTAAATATATTATTAAACCTATCTCTAGACTTCTCATATCATTCATAAAATTATTTAGCCAATTTCTCTTATTTT
>JAOXJP010196071.1:0-12159 GCA_025762735.1 Platanus orientalis
CTTGGGTTGAGTCTCCTTCTTCCTTCTTTCCTTTTCTTTTCTTTTCTTTTCTTTTCTTTTCTTTTCTCTCTTTTTTCTTTTTCTTTTTCTTTTTTGGTCCTCTCCTCTTATCCATGACCTGGGGGGTATTTATAGGTGGGATGAAGGGGGGATGAGGTGGAGAAGGTGAGGTGGTTGGTGACGGTAAGGAGGTGGAAATGGGTGGAGGGGAAGGGGGCTGAGGTGGTTGGCTTCTAGAAGGGAGTGAGCAAGTGTGTGGTTCATATGAGGAGGTGGGGAGAAGTGAGAGGGGAGAGATGAGGTGGAGGATAAGGTGGTGGGGCCCATGTCAAATGGGTGGTGGAGGAAAAGAAGTGGAAGGGATGGTGGAACCCATGGGGATGGTGTAGGGTATAAGATGGTGGTCCTTGGGTCTCCACCCCTTATTTGGAATAGTCCAAATGAGGGGTGTGGGGTTTAAAAAAAGATCCAGGGGTATTTTAGGTAAAAAATGAGATATTTTGTTTGAATTTCTCCCCTTTACAGTCTGAGCTTACTATTTGGGTCCTATGGCTCTCAACTTTTCAAGGTTTATGAGTTTTTCACATCTCCAGACATTCTGGTTGCAACATAACTGACAAAATCATAATCGGGTTTGGGCAAGCGGATCAAAATTGACTCTGAATGTGCTTGGACTAGCCTATACCAATGAAAGAAGGGTAAGAAGGTAAAATTGGTTTTTTAATCAAATGCCTAAGCTAAAAGTTATGCCCAAAACCCTAAATTGTCTTGGACCAAACTCCGCTTAGACCTGTGACTGGTTTTTTCTAGGTTTGAATCGAGTGTGGTCTTGGAGTTGCGATGCTATAAGACCTGACAGGCAGAGAATCTAAGTCTTGGTGAATTCCCAAGAGATTTTCGAAGAGAGGTCACCTAGTTGAAAAATGTGCCTTGGACTACCAAAGAATTGAGTCATCGAGTTGTGTTGAGCTTGTAAAAGGGTTTCTTCATTAGGTCATTTAGCTAAGATCTTGAAAAATAAAAAAATGAGCTTGACTTTGATGGATTTAGATTTTCAGAGAGTTCTCGGGGGCTCACCAAATGTCCATGGTTGATATAGGTGAATTTGTTGTATTTTAGGGACAAATTGGGGAAATTTGGGGGCATTATGATCTTTAGGGTTTTTCTTAGAGAGTTTTAAGGCTTACCAGGGTGTGACCATTAACCAGCTGAGTTTCTGATTTGTGTCAGCTCTTTTGGGTTTTTTTGGGAGTCCGATTTTGGGGAGAAATGGTAATTTTATTACCTTTTTATACTTCAATATGGAAATGTTGATGAGGGCTGGAGAATCCTGGAAAAAATAGGCTTTATAGCCTGTAGTTTGAGGTCTTTAGAGGTGTAGAGGTAAAATGGTCATTTACGAGCCCTTTGGGAATTTTGATGTCAAAGGCCTTGGGGAGTTGTTAATTTCAAGGTGTTTTTGTTGTAGGGGATATTTTTGGAAGGGCTATGGAGAAAATGGGTTTAAACGAGGTTTGATTCGAACTTTTGAGAGTGTAGGGGTAAAGTGGTAATTTGCCAACCTTTCGATGCTTCATTGTGTGAAGGCTTATGAAGGTTAACAAATTCAACGTGTCTTTGTTGTAGAAAAGATGTTAGAAAGTGGGTTTTGATTGGGTTTGAATTAGGCTTCTGAAGATGTAGGGGTAGAATGGTAATTTGTCAGCCTTTTGATGTTTCGATGTGGGAAGGCTTATGAAGGTTGGCAAATTCAAGATGATGATGATTTAGAGTATTTTCATTGTGTTTGCAACCAAAATGTCCATCGAGAATGCCTGCCTATTCAAAGTTCAGGGATGTCTAGACCTTGGTTCTATCCCATGTTGTAATGAAACCATCAATTCCTTTTATAGACCTGAGTCAAAATTTGGGTGCTGATAGCTTTTGATTAAGAAAAATTGGTTTTCTATGAACCAATCATAGAACACGAGGTTCCGTCATACACTATAGTGTTACCTATAGCAAAGCAGGAATAGGGCTAATAGAATCCCTATATTCAATTTATTTATTTCTTATTGTTTTAATTGTTGCGTGCACAATTGCAATAAATAAGTGAATGACGAATTCAATGAATTAAATACAACTACTAGAGACAATCACCAAGCACACACAACAGAATAATTTTATAGTGGTTCGGCACAAGACTTACTTCCACTTTCAAAATCTCACAACTAAGCTATATAATTTTATTAAGATTGAATAATTACAATCGATGCTAAAACTAGAGAAGGCCTATCTACTACACTCGGTGTCTCCGGCAAGTGTGATCTACACATCCGATGTCTTTGGCAGAAGTGCCAAGTCTACACTATCGGTGTCTCCGGCGATAGTGCTGGGTCTATTCTCGATGTCTCCTGCGGAACTACCAAGTCTACATTATCAGTATCTCTGACGATAGTGCTGGGTCTATTCCCGGTGTCTCCAATGGGAAAGGTCTACACCTTCGATGAGGTGCTTAGGTCTACACTACCGGTACTTCCAATGGTAGTGTCAAACTCTCGATGTCTTTGGTGAGAGTTATAACAATTTCATATAAATTTAAATAGATTTACTTATCTCTTTCAAGGTTGATGTAACTATTAGCATAGTGTGTGATTACTACTTTTGAGCAAATTGTGACTTTTTGAATCCCGATTAAGTTTCTGAACCGAATAACTCTTTGAGATAGCCTCTTAATGATATGCTTTAGCATGAGCAAGGAGGCTTCATCGAGTAAATCTCTTTCTTCTTAATCTAGAGAGTTATGCACACTTAATGAAGACTTTAATCTATTTCAGAACTTAGAGACGATTAGAACAATGTATTTCTTCAAAATATTCAGAAGCGTTCTTGTTCGCTTTTCGACTCTCACCATAATTTATAAAGGGCTTTGTGGCTTGTTATCAGTTAGATGGGAATCATCACTAACGTTAATTTTTTTATCCCCATTTAATTTTTTCATTTATAAAAGATTTACTAGCCATTAGTCTTGTTTCTAGGGAGTTCTGACACATTGGATTGATCCAAAGTATTGATTTTCTTAGAAAACTACACCCGAGACACCCTAGATCGATCCTGGTTCGCTCCCCAGGTTTTTAGTATGGACACCTCTTGGTAAAACGGCTCTAACTTTCTCTTGAAAACTTGAACTCCTTTTCCATTTTTGTTTGAAAAGTAGACTTCGAGATCTTTCCATTCATGTATAACTTGTAATCTAATTCCTACCGAGGTGATCTAGGGATTCCTTAGTAGTTGCCATAAAATTTATTGACCTAGACAATAGTAGTTTGCATAGGCACTTCTTTCCTAGTGAACCCTTTTCATTCTTTTGAGCATTGGGATCTTTGTGTATTTCAATTAAACCCTAATTATATCCCCTAAGTGATTCTAAGGGTCAACCACAGTCTTGGGGTTTTGTGAGCAGACACACACACCTACCACTAGTCTCATATACCTGATTTACCTTTCTATGCTTAGAACTAATGTGTTGGCTTCCTTGAGGTATTGAATCTCTTTGACATGGTTATTCTAGCTTCAAGTCTATCTTCTTGGAACATTCTCAAATTCTCTTCTTAAACTTATATGAATACACAAGTTACATATAAAAGTCCTGTACACATGACCAGTACATGTACTTACATTTGTTTTGTGCATGGACATTGGCAATACATAAACCTAACATCTTGATTACATAGATTGTACTCTTAAAGCTTTTGGATGCTTAACTTGTCATCTTCCATATGCTTGTGCCTCGCTGTACATCTCTTTTACATTACACACTGTCAGCACCCAAATTTTGACTCGGGTCATCTGATGAAATCAAGGAACATCAAGGTAGTACTTAGGCACCAAGACTTTTGGCAACCTTAGTTTAGAGAAATCAAGCCTGGACTCTAAGAGGTTAGACATCCCTTGTGAAGTCTTTGTTAGATGTTTCAGTCATTCAAAGCATCATCTATATTAGGCTATGTGCAGTATCATCATAAAAACCAGCCAAAATACATCATTCTTAGTTAAACCTTAATTTTTTAAGAAGCATCAATAGGACTATGAGGGTCCACATTTCAGACTACCAAATACATTGCCTTCAAAATTCTCTAGCTTCCATAAGACTTCCCATAACAAAGCATCACAGGAGGAAAATTACGATTTTACCTTGTTGCCTTCAAAAGCAAGAAATTACCATTTTACACATTGCCTTCAAAATTCTCCAGCATCCATAGGTCTTCCTAGAGTGAAGCATCACAAGAGGAAAATTACCATTTTACCCTTTTACCTTCAAAATTAACCTTTAGATCCTTAAAGAACCTCCAAAGTTTCTCCCGTCATCTAAATCATGTAATGTCAGATCTTACACACTCCAATCCCAACCTCTCTCAAAGAGATATCCTTAGTACAAACTCCCCTTGAATCGGGCAACAATCAATTTCTCAAATATCGAGAATCTCTAGTTAGAAAAAGACCCTAAAAAAGCTCTCAAAGATTTATTTGGTATCAGAATTCAAAAATGACGATATTTGTCTCTCAATTTTTATCTTATCTTCAATAAGCCTTCTCTAAGATAAAAACCATTGAGGTCTTAAGCCCCTTCAACATCTCAAATCTTCTCCAAGGTGTAAAAAGTCAGTGTTGGTTGCATTTAGCCTCAGAGGTTTCCCAGACAACTATATCTTGATTTGTCAGTGCCCATCTCTCTAGATTGCGAGGCCTTCCAAAAACCATCTAATCGACAAGAACATACAAGGAACCAATTTACATAGATTCTACCAATTACTTTAAAGTGAGTAACGTATTTGAAGCAATTGTCAGGTATGAAAAATCAAGGTATGCTCTGATACCAATTAAAAAATCTAGGGTATGCTTTGTTAACAATTGAAATTACCGAAATGAATCCTACAAGGGGTGAATAGGATCCTTAGACTTATTTAAAATTCTTTTAAATAATTTATTCACCCTCTTTATGATTTACTTAATTTTCTTTTAATTAATTAAGTAATGAAAATTATTTTAATTAAGTAAATATCTTTTCTATGAATTTATCATAAACCATGAGGCTTCGTCATCATTATAGGATTGCCTATAGCAGAGTGGGAGCAAGACTAAGAAATTCCCTATGATTGTTAAGTTAATATTTTAATTTTAACCTTAGTTAGAGTCACTTAGTGTGTTGGTGCTTTGCATAATCAAAATAAATATAAACAATCACTAAAGATAAAATACAACTAAACCACAACACCACAAATTTATAGTGGTTTGGACCTCCTGTTTATGTCTACTCTCCAACTAGCTCCTCTGAGCCTATTTAATTTTTTTTAATAGATCACTAGCTATTACATGAAAAATTAATAAACTTGAGAATTTATTTACATGTTACAGAGAATCCACTCCCTTATAAATGCACTCCTAGTGACTCCGATGAACTAACCCGCACTTAGTGACTCCAGTAAGTGCTTCATGAACACACCTTTGGTGACTCCAACAAAGGTTGAGAATCCACCTTCGGTGATTCCAACGAAGGCTATGAACAAGTTGAAGGTGAAGGAATCTTCATTCTTCAGGATGCCTTTTGTGTAGGCTAATTTAAGTTACAAAAACACTCTTTCTTGCTTTCAACAAATATTGTAAATGTAATGTATTATAAATTCCATGAACGATAAAATACATGTATTGTATAGTCTAGGACATGAGTAGAGTCATGTTAGAATCTAGGAGGATCGTGGGTCTAAGCATCATGAAGATCATCAACAAGCACCAAAAAGTCCTCAAGAGATCAATTTGGGAGTCAACAAATCATCCCAAAGGGTTCTCAATTCATTTTGAACTCTCATAAGGTAAATCAGGTAAAGTGGCATGGCCACAGTGAACCAAGGGTCCATAAAGGGTTTTAAAAGGTTCATGGACCTTCCTAGATTATGGAGGGAGGATCCCAAGGTCTTTGTAGCCATTCCAAGATTTTAGAAGGCATTACAGTGCAAGTGGATTGATCCAGACCTCCCAATTCAATCGAAATCATTTGGATCGATCCAAACTTATTTGGATCGATTCGAGATCAAACCAGCAACTCTCAAGTTGTAGGTTTTGAGTGTTTTTCGCATTTGGATCGATCCAGGATCAATCCAAAATGGCAAAAACACTGTATAATGGTTTAAACTTTAAAAGTTCATTTCCAATCAATGGCCCGTCTTTCTTGTTCATTGTGGGATATTTTAATCCTATAGAAATCAGTGGTTTTCATCCATTATATAAAGGATTGAACTTCAAATGAGCAAGTAATGGTTCTTGCAAAAATCTCTCATACTTGAAAGTTCCCTTGCTCATTGTGGTAGATCCTGAGATATTTAGTTATCCTAACTTTTGGAAAATCCCTCCCTATGCTTAGATAGGTAAACCTATACACAAGACCATTCCATTGCCACCTCTCCAATATTGCTAAGGCATATCCTTTGGAGGAAGGCTACAAGAGTTGTTCAAAAGGAAACCCAAGAGGAGATATTGTGGGATTGTGTTAAAATGCCACAAAAGTAATCCTAGAGGGGGGTGAATAGGATTACTTAATTAATTTGCCAGTTTTTAATTTACCTTATGGTAGTTATTTATTCCTTTCTCAATTTATTCACATAAGTGAGTGTGTGCTTCAATTGAACTACTCAAGCATAATATCAAACATATGCTAAGCAAGAGTAGTATAGAGTATAAGAATGGAGAGACAAGCAACCACACAATCACAAACCATAACACAAGATTCATAGTGGTTCGGCACTCGGGCCTATGTCCAATCTTCTAAAGCTCACTATTGAGCTTAGGTATATTTCATTTAGGTACTATTACAACCTAAGTCAATATACAAACCTTACTTCTGGCGAGTGTGCTCAATAACAAACTAAACAACAACAACACTTAGTGCCTCCTGTGAGTGTGCACTACTTTTGGTGTATCCAACAGAGGTAATCAAGCTTCTGGTGTCTCTGACAGAAGCAAAGCAATAACAAGAATGAAAATGAATGCAAATAAAAGAAAAGTTAAGCAATTATTACCATAATATGGTTGTTGTTGCTAGTTGCTCAATGTGTGGGATGCTCCTTGTTGAGTTAATATGCCTTAGCTACCCATAAGCTCCAAGTACTTGGCTCTAGTCCTCCTTGAGCTAAGCCAAAGGTGAGGCCCTCTTGGGAAAGTGGTCGCCATAACCTTTCCTCAATAGTAGAAATGTAGCTCAATAAGAGAGAAGGAATGAAAAAGAGAAACATAGAATGCTAGATACTAAAGCTCAATAATATGTAGGCAATGGAGGTTTGCTTAGTGAATAGGGCTCTCAAAATAGTATACCTCTTATTTCTCTCAAAAACTAACTTGAAGTGTTGGAGAATACTTACCCTAAAGGGAAAAGTCTCTTTTATAGTAGGGAGGAACATCCATGGCCTTAGGATAGGCATATGGCTAATAGAGAGGCATTTTGAGCCTTAGACAAACCAAAATGAGGTTCAAATTTTAAAAATCTCTCCTAAATTTTCATGAATTTGTTTTTTTTTATTTATTACCCTTTAAACCAATTTGAGGTTTTGTAATCGGTTTGGGCTCCAAATCGGTTACGAAACTCACAATCAATTTCGAGTGCTTATTAGGACCTAAATCAATTTAGGGTTTCACAATCAGTTTGGGTTCTAGGATTTTTTCCCAAACTCTTAGCAAAACCAATTTGGGTCTATGGGTTTTGGCCTCAGGTGTCAAGTTCTAAGACAAAAATGTATACCGAAGCCCGCAATTGGTTTTGAGTGAAATTTTATGAACATTAAGATTGGCTTGATTTCCTTGGGCTGTCCTTGGGCATTCAGGTTTGGGTATTCGTGGGGACCCTAAACCATGTCTAGGATTGTTTTCAGACACACAAAATGATATGCATGCATGATATATACCTTCATTGGTGTGCCTCTTCCTGGTGCTCTTTATTGGCCTTTGGTCATTCTTGGCTTCATGATATGAACTTCTGAGCTCACATAGGACACTTACAAGACTCCTAGCACTACACATATGCCCATGGGAGTGACATACATAAAAAATTGCCCCCTTGTCAATTCTATAGTAAAACTCAAATACACATTTAGATACAAATTACATCGATTTCCCATAACCTAAATACATGGACTCATCAATACATAAGAATAGGAGTTCAACTCAATAGTCTTAAAATCATTTGTACTTTAAGTCAATAAGCCCTACAATCACAACCACAAAACAACTACTTTTCTCATGCCAAATGGCGAATAAATAAATAATAGATTTGAATAATGTAAAGCATTAGAGAATATGTATAGAATGTACAACAAGTGAGTTGCTTTTGAATTTTAGGTTATTAAGGCTTTGGCTCCCCTTATGTTAGTGCTCTTTCACTAGATCACTAGATATGAAGTGATACACATGGCACTAATCCTAATTCAGTCTCATACCCTTATACCTCTCTTGTTGTCCCATTTGAATTGAGTGACTCCCCCTCACTCTCACATCATCTCCACAAAATCATATATGGTTGAATATATCTCTCCCCTTTTTTGGCAAGAATTGACAAGCATATCCATTGATTTAATGGGGAAACATCCCTTAGGTACAAGCCATATGAGTAGAACATCTAATAGAGAAAAAACCCCTAAAGGGCATGAACATCTATACCAAAAAAATTGGAAATATGACATCAAGATCACTCAGAATCATTGCACTCTCAGCAATAGGGACTCTCTTAGCTCCCTCCATAGGGTGATCCTCTTCATCATCATAATCACCATAAGAGTAGTAGTCATCATCGCCTCTATCATCATCATCTCCCTCATCATCCTCATCACCATCATCAGCAATGTCAACAACACCAACAGCCTGAACTACCTCCTTTCTAACCACCCCAACACTTGGTGTAATGGTGACCTCATCCTCAGACTGAGGATTTGCTCATAGCAATGAAAACTGCACCTCGAACCCGGTCTCGACCTCGGGTCCAGAGTCAGATCCACTTATGGATCCTAAGGTGATGGGATGCTCTAGATGGTCAACGTTGTAGCACACTGCAAGCTGTTTCTGGTTGGAGGCTAAAGTCTTATTTTTTTAGAACATTACAGACCTTCCTAACTAGAGTGTGTAGAAGTGTCATCATGGAGGTACATGCGATGGCGGTGCATGTTTGTTAAGATCTGGCTGTGAGGCCTAAGGCCTTGTCAATTAGACCCATCTTCTTAAGGGTGCCATGCCCTACGGCCTTCCCAAATTTGTGACCCTTAGGTACCACTTTGGAGGGTACCTTCTCTGCCTAGAGAAGCTGGGTGATGATAGTGGGATAAGGTAGGCTCCTAGTAGAAGTGTCACCTCATGCAACCTAATCATCGTATGACACAAGATGGCTAGGAGATTGATATGCTAGTTGTTGAGGATTCCATCAATGAGATAGGCGCGGTTGTCTGTCAACACACTCCTATCGGTGATAGGAAGTATGTTGTAGGTAAAAATATGATGGAGGACCTGGACAATGGGTTGACATTGCTTGTGAGACAAACAATCGGGCCAGTTTCTGAACTTTTGGCATAGATTCTCCATTATTCTGCCTTTCTGCTTTAAGGTGAGTCAGTGAATGGGATATGCCAATGGAGTGGGAGGATGAGGTACCCTAAAAATCTTGGAGAGGATGCTAGGGTTAACCTAGAGTGTTGCATACAACTATCCAGAACAAGAGCTCCTCGTTGTTGATGTCAAACATGTTTGCATAGAAAACATGAACAACCTCTTCTTGGATGGGCCCTGTGATTGAGATAAAGGGCATCCATCTCTAGACCGACCACTTCCCAGGGTTGCGAGTAGGGTTGGATAAAGATTCTCCCTTGGATGTGGTCGTTTTGGTGCGTGGAGGCATACTCGCACTACTAGAAGACAAGATCTTAGATTGAAAAACCAAAAAGTGAAGAAATGTAGCTCTGAGAGAAAACCAAAAGTCGTTAGAAGTGAAAATGACCCAAAACGAACAGTTTTTCTCCTTTTAAATCGCATGCAAATAGTTAGACAAAAGTACCCTCCAAATCAATTGCAAGTTTCATAATCAGTTTGGGGTGAAATCAATTGTGAAACCTACAATCGATTTGGAATGTGGATTTCTTTTATTTTTTTCCTTTTTTTGAAGTGGAACTCCCCCACTCATAACCACATACCACCCCATGCATGCCTAGCTCCATGTCCCTCTCCACAACGCACCATGTCCTCAGGAGAATCACAGGAGATCTCCCTAAATGGTGCACAAAGCTATAACACTCTGAAGATACTCAAACTGCTTGAAATCAAGGGGTTTGGTTAGGATGTCTACTTATTGATTTTCTGTCTTGACATAATCCAGGGATATAATATTTTCTTCCATTTATTGTTGAATGGAGTGGTGTCTTATAGCAATGTGCTTTATCCTAGAATATTGGATGTGATTCTTGAAAATATCAATGACACTTTTGTTGTCTACAAATAGACTCATGGTGCCTTGCTCCAACTCATAATCTTGAAGCATTTACTTTATCCATAAGAGTTGCATGCATCCACTACCAGTTGCAATGTATTCAACCTTGGCAGTTGATAGAGAGATGGAGTTTTATTTTCTACTATGCTAGGAGACAAGACTATTTTTTGTATAAAAGCAAACTCCACTCATGCTCTTGCGATCTTCTACATTGCCAACCCAATCAGCATCTGAGTACAGTGATATCTCAGATGTAGTATCAAATGCGTACCATAACCCAAACTCTGTAGTCCCGTAGACATACTAGATAATCCTCTTAGCTACCTTACGATGTGATTCTTTGGGAGCAACTTGATATCTAGTACATGCACCTATATTGAATGCAATATATGGTCTACTCATAGTTAAGTATAGTAAACTCCCAATGATTCTCCTATAGTAGGTGGAATCGACTTTATCTCCCTCGAGGTCTTTTGTGATCTTGTCACTTGTGCTAATGGGTGTGCTAGCTAGTTTGGATTCTCATAATCCAAACATGGAAACAAGGTCTCTTGCAAACTTGTTTTGGTTTAGAAAGATGCCATCATTTGTTTGCTCTATTTGTAGACCTAGGGAGAACTTCAGTCCTTCCATACTCATCTCAAATTCTGATTTCATTGTTTGGGCAAAACCATGGGACATCACCTCACTGGTGACCCAAAAATGATGTCATCTACATAGATTTGAGCAATGAGTATATGACCATTTTGTTTCTTGATGAAGAGTGTTTTATCAACACTTCCTTGATCAATATAGTGATTAAGAAGAAACTTTGTAAGCCTTTCATACCAAGTTCTTGGAGCTTGTTTGAGACCATATAAAGCTTTCTTGAGCCGGTATAGGTAATTTGGTCAATGAGGGTCCACAAATCCCTCAAGTTGCTCAACATATACTTCTTCTTGGAGAATTCCATTTAAGAATCCACTCTTGACATCCATTTGATAAAGTTTGAATTTCAAATAGCATGTAATGGACAGGAGGATCCTAATGGATTCCAACCTTGCAACATGGGCGAATGTCTCCTCAAAATCAATTCATTCTATTTGGGCATACCCCTTTGCAACTAGCATGTCCTTGTTTCTAGTCACTGTACCATGTTCATCGTGTTTATTCTTGAAAATTTATTTGGTACCTATGACATTCTTGTTAGTAAGCCTTTCCATGAGAAACCACACATCATTCCTTTGGAATTAATTTAGTTTCTCTTACATGGCTAGGATCCAATTTGGATCATTGAGAGTCTCTTTAACTTGTTTTGGCTCTATTTTGGAAGTGAAGCATAGGTGACTGAGGATGTTTTCTATTTGTCTCCTTGTCTTCATCCCCAATGTTAGGATCACCAATGATGTCTTCTCATGATAATCCCTTGGTGAACCTTTTATCCTTGGCTTGAAATTGAATTTCTTCAATTTCTTCCTCCAAACTTGAATGAGAAGAGTGTTCCACTTAATGTCCTTGGGATTTCCCAATTTTCACTTGAGATGAGCTCTCATCCTCATGGTCAGACAACACTACTGGCACTTTTCCTTGCTCATATGTTGCCTTAAGATGATCTACCATTATATTGATTGACTCCTCCACTGAGCGAGTCCTAATGTTGTAGACACGGTAGGCTCTACTAGTTATGG
>JAOXJP010196082.1:0-12159 GCA_025762735.1 Platanus orientalis
AGAAGGTCGTAGGCCATAGGGGTCTTCTAGAATGATGACCAAAAAAATCTCTCTCTCTCTCTCTCTCTCTCTCTCTCTCTCTTTCTATCCTTAAATCTAAGGTCTGTTAAACACTTGGATTCATTGCCCTCATAGAAGGAAACAACTTGAATCCATGGGCTCAAATCCTTAATGGGATCTATAGTTCCTTGAGAATAGACATAGAGTTGGAGGTGTTAACCTTGTTTTCGTGGCTCAATTTTAACTTGTGATGTTCACCTTCTTAAGGGAAACTTCTGTCAAAATTTTTATAAAATTTGGACAAGTTTTGTTACTTGTTTTTAGGCATCAAACCGAAAAGGGCAATAAGTTTGTATGAGAGGTATCATGGTCTCTTTGGGGAGTGCACCTTGTTGAGAGACAAGACTTGGTTTGATCTTGGTTATAACCCAAGGTTAGCTTGGCTCACAGCCCTTGCACATAAATTGGGAGGCCTTGACTATCTTCAAGAAAAGTAAAAAATGGCATGGAGAGGGAGGTCCCCTGAGCATTAGTGCATGGTGGATGACCATGGAACCAATGCCTTGTGTAACAAACTGTTATCCATGTGAGAATATAGTAGAGTACCTTATAACCAGTATCTCATTTGACAAACCTAGCTCATTACACGTTTAGTCATCTATAAAGGGTTTACTCTTCTCAATCTTGGCACTTTAAAGTCTGTACTTATCCCGATTTATTAAAGGGCTTTAGAGATTACCTGGATCTTCAAGAAAGTGACCAGCTTCCACTCCTAGAAATGTGAGTATCATATTTGTTATCAAAGTACTAGACTTCGGATAATGATGAACTCTTTCAAGAACCATCAAAAACATGTTTCAGTTTTACTAGGATTTGTTTCAACCCAACTAAGGTATTTTCCAACCCATATAAAGTATATTTCAACTTAACTAGAGTATGTTTTAACTCAACTAGAGTTTGTTTCAGCTTAGTTTAGGTGTTATTTCAACCCAACCCAAGTCTCTAAAAACTCAACAAGAGAATCTGACTTGTAGTCCTAGGATGACCTTAAAGTTGGTTCTCATCCTTCCATCTACAGTCTTAGACTGTAGGCTTAAAACACTACTCCACGGGTTTCCCCATTTGTTGAAGTACACTCATCCACAAGATCACCATCTGTGAGATTGCCATAGGAATGGACTATGGTTATATAAGTGATAGTAGTGCTTCTTAATAATACTAACTTGTGTACCCATTGAACTTTCAGGCATCTCATGTTGGTTTTCTATTAAACCTAAGACAACCATGTTGGGTGTCCATCAGCACCACCTTTAGGTATATCCAATTCCCTAGACATATCGTAGATAAAATCCCCAAGGCCTTTTTACAGAACGGGTTAGCCTTCCTAGATGGAACTATACTTCAGATAGCTTTAAGCAGATCATGCAATAACTCCTCTAACATGCATGTTTTTAGGCATGGCCTAGCTTACTTATCAAGTGATTTTTTTAACATTTATACTCATCAAGTGCCTTCACTTGGATTTCTAAAGCAAGTGTCTTTCAAGTGTCTCCACTTGGATTACCATTGCAAGTTTCCCACAAGTACTATAACTTGAACAAAGTATATAACGTACATCACATGCTTTGGAACAATGGCTTGGATCACCAGACATCAAGATATCTCTCAAATACCAACATGAGTTCCACATGATCACTGGCATGAACTTGACAATGCTAATGTCAAATCAAAGTCTGAATGCTTTGAATGGTTAATTTTCACTAGCACATGTATTAGTGCATCCACCGATAACACTATTCTTTATAACCTATCACTAAACAAGATTATTGGCTCTGATGCCCAAGGAATAAGTCACACTATAACTTTTAGATTTCATGGAGGTTGTCTCTTATTCTAGTAGTCACAAATTCAAACTTACCAAACCCCGACAACATGCATTTTCATTGTGCTCATAAATACCAGCGGATCCATACAAGATGGAATTTATGGTTCCTTATATCCTAGATACATATGAACCAAACTTTAACAAATTAATTTCATCTTCTTGTCAATCTCGTGTATCTATTTCATAATCCTTTTCAAGGTATTCTTACTCACATGAGATCTCCATAAACCAATTGCTGATTTTTATATTAGCTTTCGCCAATATCATAGGCATTACTGTCAAGACATGCTCAATTGTGTCAAGCTTATCTTTGAGAGCTCTCACTACATATTCTGGATTATATACTACAATCTAGTCCATGACTGGGTAGTTCTTGTGAATGGACTATTAGTTGCGAATGCTTTAGTCATGAAAGCATTTTCATTCATGAACTTTGACTCAGTTGCAAATTACTTGTTTCAATTGAAAGTTACGGTCCCTATTTGACAAAACTTTACCTTTCTGCCCTTTTTAACATGGGAGTGGACATGTAACACTCCACATCATGACACATATATTATTGTACACGTGTCACACTTAAAATGCTAACACATGTCACATAAGTTTTGTACACACATAGGACCACTTAAATGCACATATGCCGATTTGAACATTATAACGATTTTAGAAATGCACCAATGAAAATGTAGAAAGAATCTATGAGTGAAAATTATACCTTTGGATAGGCACGAAAGTTTAGAGCCCTAGACAACAAATGGCGAGTGAAACAGATACCAGATGAAAAAGTTAAAAACAATTTACTAAGCAAGAAAAAAAAAGAGGGGTCAAGGACATGACAAGTTTTGGAGCTGTCCCAAACAATTGGGATAACTTCATATATAAATCTGTTTCAATCCCATAGAAACCATTCTATAAATAATATATTCTTGTAAAGATCTATGAGTCTACTTTTCAATGCGACAAACGGTGAGTTAATTAAAGTTTCTTAGAAAAAGTTATGATAACTTTCCCACCAAGTGTATATGTCATATGGTATGGTCTGAGTTAGTAGATTTTGATGTAGCTTTAAAAATATACCAATAAAAATTTAATATGAATTAGAGAGCAATATATATATGCTTGAAAAGGTCTTGAAGTCTAGTTTCTAATAAAAAAAATAGCGAGTAAATATGAGTTTTGTAAAGAAAGTTATGATCGTTTTCTCACTAGGTGTCTGTGTTGAAAAAATTATGATAAGATGACATCATCAAAGCAAAAAATTCCATACAACCATGATTTTTATAAAATTTTAAGGCCTTTTTCACTAAAGACCTACCTAAACATAAAATTGGGGATTAGGATTGCTTTTTAGGTTTATAAAAATATAGAAATTCACAAGAAAGATGATATTTTGAAGAAGTTTGCAAATTTAAGAATTTTGAAGAAATAATAAGAGAAAAAGCTAGGTTTTGCAAAGATTTGGAGATTTTTCTAAAGAACAAATTTATGAATGATTTTTTCACACTAAAGAATAAGAACACATGTAAACTTTTGTTTTGTTTTGAATCCATAGGTTTTTAGATCTCTGTTAATCTCATTTTGCAAAAGATTTTGATTATTTTGTTATGGATTTGAGTCATTTTAAGTTCTTAAAAACTTGTTTTGTAAAGGAAAAATTATTTTGTAAGAATACAACTAAACTATTGTTTTTATTTCATTCTTTAGGTTCCTAGAACTCCATTGATTTCATTTTGCAAAGGTTTTAATCGTTTTTGAACTAGATTCGAATGGTTTTTCATTGATTTTGGCTTTACCTAAAGTTCTAAATTATGGTTTTAAAAGAGATAAAATAGTTTTATGAGAACATGGTATAAAAGTGATTTGTCTTTAATTCTACATGATTTTCAAAGTGTTGAATCATTAATTATGAATCTATTTTGTATTATTAATACATATAGAACTATGTTTTTAATGGAAAATCAAGAATTTTAAAAGAGAGTTTTATTCCAAAAATTGTAAAGGCTATTCTAAGAATTGTTTTAATCTTCTAAATAATTTTAGAGGTAATGATCTATTGATTTGCAATAAATTATATGTTTAATCATTTGATTTATTCTTAGTGATCTTAAATTTTATTTAATAAAGAAAAGTGTTGATTTTTACATCAAATCATTGGGGATTCTCAAGAGTGTTGTTTTGGGTAGATTTCATATGCTTTGAAAAACATGTTATATAGATTGTGTCTAATTGGATCAAACATGTTCTTATATGTTATTTTGATTTAAGTTAATGTAAATGATTATTATATGTTGTTTCTATTAACTATATGATTTGATTGAAACTACAAGAAAATGATATTTACTATTAGAAAGCCACCTTGCCTATCAAGGGAAATTATTGATGGAACCCTTCTCACATGGGTATAATCGGTGTGAACTGTTATAGATCCTTACTACTTGCCACATAGGAGGTAGTAATAAACCTTCTCACCTGGGCATAATCAGTGTGATCTGGACCCTTCTCAAATGGGTTTAAATGCTACGAACTAAACCCTTCTCAGCTAAGTTTAAATGCTTCAAACTTGACCCTTTTCACCTGGGTTTAAATAGTGCGAACTATTACATGTTCTGGCTTTATAGTAGATATATGTTCTGTTATATTTTGTTCCATTTTGACTATGATATGAAATATGATCTAATCCGTTCTGTTCTGTAAATGTAAAGGTGTATGTTATCATTGATTTTTGTTATATACATGAAACTATAATTTTTATTAAATGTTTAGTAATATATAAGATTGATTTATGAATTATTATATATATTGGATTGTAAATAAAAAAGTGTATGTTTAGTTTCTGAAATCGTGCTAAGATTTGATCCACTGTTTTCATAGTTTATTATTTTCTTACTAAGTTTGTCAAACTTACCCCAATCTGACACCACAGATGATGACGAAATCACAAACTAGCGGTTCTAGATAGAGACAGACAGTTAGAGACTAGGCACTTATTTATTTCAATTATTTTCGTTTGAATTTTGAGAGATGTAATAAGTTAGAGATTTTGAGTATTTGATTTCAATTGATGGATTGGATTATGTCAGACTATTTATTTAATTGAATGAAAATGTTAGGCATTGTTTATAGATTACTTATAAGATTATGAGTTATGAGTTATGAGATTTTATACAGGTCAGACTCATGGGAATGTGATTAATTATGTAATTATTGAAAAAGTGATCGATGTATTATTCTGCTACATATGAATGTAAAGGAAGCGAAAAAAAATTTATACAGGTTAAAAATGAATAATGAAAAGTAAAGTGATGTGTTAATGTCACGTGTCGAAATTCATGGCCCTTGGTATGGGTTTCGGGGCATGACACCTTGACCTGCCTTGGAATGAGCCTTCCCAAAGCTTCAATAATCACTTAAAACAGAATGAGTGATAGTGGATCTACTTGTCTTAAGCCTCTAGAGCTCCTACAATAGCCTATTGGGGACTTGCTAATTAGACTAGAGAAAGAGGTTGTCTCATAGAATTTCTTCATCCACCTTTTCCATCTTTCCCCAAACCCCATTCTTTTAAGCATATAGTCTAGAAACTGCTAGTTGACATGGTTGTATGCCTTTTCCATATCAACTTTGTATAAAATTCCTAATTTCTTATGTCTCATACTTAATTTGTGAGACAACATTCACTAGCACCGAATATTCTATCTAGAATCACTGTCTCAAATAAAAGCCCCTTGTGCTCGAAAGATGACCGTCTTGAGGACTTTGAATCTAATTGCTAATGCTTTTGACATGGTCTAAAGTCTTTGATGCTATCTACTTTTCAATCTTTGGGATAAAAGTAATTAAAAGCGAGTTTTCCTTTGTCCAAGAAGCTTTTAAGTCTGAAGATCTTCTACCACTAACATAAGATCATCCTTTAACATATCCCAACATACCATAAAGAAGGCCATAGAAAACCCATATGGACCAAGGGCTTTATACCCTTTGACTCTTAAATCACACTCTTAATCTCTTCTTCCTCAAAAGGTCTTTCAAGCCAATCTCGTTGGTAGATATTAGTATATGTGTAGTAGGGGGTATTATTGTCTCTCATACTTATATATATATATATATAGTCTACACTGTACCATATAGTGAAGACCTAATTTTTCATATAAATAAAATATGAGTCGTATGGATTGAGACATACGATTCTCTCTTCTCATCCTTTTTCTTCTTTCTCTTTTCTTATAATCTCCAAATCTAAGTAATATTAAATTGCAACTTGGTATCAGAGCCAAGTTGATCAACAGGTTACTGTGATGATCCACTACTGACATTAGCAGTCATAGGGCTGACGTTAGCAACCGTACGGATGACCTAGGCAAGGGAAGTTTTGTGTGTTTTTTGATGGATCTCTAATTTACAAGAATTATAAAGATCAGTTTCAGATGGTTTGAGATTATGAAGGATTTTTTGGGCATTTTTTGTGAAAAATCAGAAAAATACAGATTTTTGAAGTTTCTATCACTAGATCTCGTCAAAGCAAATTAATCTAGGTTTGATGCGTCGTTTTGGTCCTATACAAGCAGGAGACACTATAGGAAGAAACCCCATGTGATTTGGGGTTGTCTTGAAGAAGTTCTAGCAAGTTTCGTAATCCATACCTGTCGCCCCACCTGGTTGTTGTGTTTTGGAACTCAAGTGCTCCACTTTGAAGTGCATTTTGATGCTCCTAGAGGTTGAATGGTGATCATGTGATACTCCCTTGTATGAGGATCATATTTTTTGGGTGCCGTTCTACCTGCACAAAGCTAACTTGGTAGTGTTGGTGCTTGGGAGTTATGACTGGAGCAGTAAGTATGTGTAACTAGCAAGCAACATTTTTTTTTAGTTTCTTTTTTCCTCCAAAGCTCGGAAGACCTTCCCAAATATTAAAATTATGTTTGAAGAATTAAGTTAGACCTCACATGAATCTGGTGTTATCAATGGTGGTTCTCCAGAGATTACCTTAAATCTGTCTCAACTTCAAATTACTACCGTTAAATTTGATGGGAGTAAGTATTTAACTTGGTCCAAATATGCTCTTATTTATATTAAAGGGAAAGATAATGAGGACTATTTGACTGGTGCGATAACCCAAATATCAAAAGTTGAAGACAAAGAATGCCTTAGTGATGGGGTGGTTGTTGAATTATATGAACCTAAGGTTGGTGGCCATTATTTGTTCCTTAATACAGCCCACCAAATATGGAGTTCATTGTCTGAAACTTTTTCTGAGGTTGGTCATGTTGCAAAAGTCTACAACTTGAGGCAACATCTTGCTAAGTTTAAGCAAGGAGGCCTCCCTTTATCTATTTATTATTCCTCTCTCCACAAGATTTGAGAGGAGTTAGAGCATTATACTACCTATTGCTCGTCATGTGTTAAGGATTCTACAGCCTATAAAAAACATGTGGAGGAGATTCAGACATTTGAATTTTTAGCAGGAATAAATTCCGAGTATGAACAGGTTTGGGTGAATCTTCTTAGCAATGACCCTTTACCACCATTGCATGAAATTTATACTCATGTTCGTCGTGAAGAAAGAAGACGGGGTATAATGAGTGTGGCCCCTAGTATTGAAAAATCAGCACTTGTCTCTTCATCTCAATGAGGAGGCCGTGGTGGTAGTGGTTTTTGTGGTCATGGAGGCCGATTTGGTGGTATCACCTCTGATAATCGAGATAAACTCGTTTGTGAGCACTGTGGTCATACACACCACACCAAGGAGAATTTTTGGGACTTACAAGGTCATCCTCCATTAGAACAAACTCGTTCCATTCCATGTGGTAGCAGAGGTGGTGGTCATTCTGGGGGGCATCTAAGTGCACACACAATGGCTTCTACATCCACAGACCATATGCCTGCAATTTCTTCTATATCTAGTGATAATGGTGGTCTATCTCAGACTGAGGTTAAGGCCCTTCGTCGTTTTGTTGCTCACCTTGGTACATCTCCAACAGCTCTTATTTCTACTTTTGCTCACACAAGTACACCTGAGTCAACTTTTTCTACCTCAGTCTCATCTCCTCATGCTTCATGGATTATTGATTCAGGTTCATCACATCATATGACTAATATGTCCAATCTCTTTCATTCCTATCATGTTAGTTCTGGTAGGGATAAAGTACGCATCGTTGATGGTTTATACTCTTCTGTGCTTGACCATGACGATATTCATGCCACATCGGACTTATCCTTATCCTCGATTTTGCATGTGCCTAATTTTACCTTGAATCTGTTGTCCATTAGTCAACTTACCAAGCATCTGAATTGTTGTGTTACATTTTTTCCCTCTTATTGTTGTTTTTAGGACTTGGAGACGATTAGCTTGGGGCATGAGAAAGATGGACTTTACTGGTTGGATTTGAGTACACCAGTTACATCTCTAGTAATAAAAGGGAACACTACATCACCGAATGAGTTATTACAGTGGCATCGTAGATTAGTCCATCCCTCTGTTTCTTTGTTGCGTCAAATGTTTCTTCATTTAGTTTCTTTTCTTTCTACTTTTTAGTGTGAACATTGTCAGTTAGCAAAACATTGTCGTTCAATTTATCCAGTAAGCAATAAAAGAAGTGGTTCACCTTTTTCTATTATACATTCCGATGTTTGGGGCCCTTCACCCACTATTTCATTATCTGGCTTTAAATATTTTGTTACATTTGTGGATGTTTTTTCTCTTACCACATAGATGTATTTATTGAAAAATAAAAGTGATGTGTGTATTGCTTTTAAATCGTTCCATAACATGATTGTTACAAAATTTGGTACTAAGATTCGTATCTTATGTTCTGACAATGAGGGGGAATATATCTCAGACAATCTATCATCGTTTCTTGATGAGTCTGGTATTCTTCACCAGACTACCTGTCCTAGCACCCCATAACAGAATGGAGTAGCCGAACGGAAGAATAGACATCTACTTGAAATAGCTCATGCTATTATGTTTACCATGCATGTACCAAAAATTTTTTGGTCCAATGCGGTCCAGACCGCAGCCTATCTCATATATAGATTGTTTACCCATCTTCTTTCATATAAAACTCCGCTTGAGGTGCTTTCTCCCTCATTTTTCTTATTTTCCCTTCTACTCAAAACTTTTGGTTGCATTTGCTTTGTTCATGTCCCTAAATTTGATCGCACCAAGCTTGATCCTAAAGCTTTTAAGTGTGTATTTTATGCTGCCAATCAAAAAGGTTATAAGTGTTATCATCCTCCTTCCCGAAAGAGGTTTGTTTCTCGAGATGTCACATTTTTTTAATATATTTTATTTTTCTCTTTCTTAGGGACTTTTCTTCAAGGAGAGACTTTTGGTGAAGATTCGTCTACTGTTCCTCTTCCGATACCTATTTTTTTTTATTATTTTGATGGCATTAGTAGAAATAAATTAGAATTACAGGTGTACACTAGAAGAAAGAAGTCATCAAAGGATCAAAATGGTGATAAGAATTCTCAGGTTTCTCAAGTCCCCATCCAAGAGCCTTCTTTGGATCCAGGTCAAGACCAAGGTAACATCCCTTCTTTTGAACCCAGTGAGTTAGATATTCCAATTGCGCTTAGATAAGGTGTCAGCACTTGTACCCAACACCCTATGTCTAACTTTGTTTCGTATCATGCTTTGTCTCCTTCATTTCGTAGTTTCTCCTCTCCTTTGGATCTTGTGTCTATACTTCACAGTGTGCAAGAAGCTCTATCATAATCTAATTGGAGAAATGTAATGGAGGAAGAAATGGGTGCCTTGGAAAAGAACCAAACATGGGATCTAATAGACTTTCCTAAAGGAAAGACCGTGGTTAGATGTAGATGAGTATTTACAATTAAATACAAGGCTGATGCCTTAGTCAAGAGATATAAGGCCAGATTGGTTGCAAAAGGCTACACACAAACATTTGGCATAGATTATCAAGAGACTTTTGCCCCGATAGTAAAGATGAACTCCGAAAGGGTTCTCATATCCTTAGCAGCTAATTATGGGTGACCATTTAATCAATTTAATCAGTTTGATGTGACAAAACGCATTCCTCCATGGAGATTTAGAAGAAGTCTATGTGACTCCTCCTCCTGGTTTTCAATTACCTAATAAGTAATAAAGGAAAAGTGTGCAAGTTGAAGAAGGCACTGAATGGATTGAAACAGTCGCCTAGAGCTTGATTTGAGAGATTTCAAGCAGCAATGATTAAGGTTGGTTATAGATAGTGTCAAGCAGACCATACTCTGTTTGTTAAGTGTCAACGATCAAAGATGACTGCACTTATTATGTACGTAAATGATATAGTGATAATTGGAAATGATGATAGTGAGATTTCTAGACTACGAGATCGATTAGCTAAGGAGTTTGAGATCAAAGACCTTGGCTTTCTAAAATATTTCCTTACGATTGAAGTTGTCAAATAAAAAAGGGAAATCTTTTTATCCCAAATGAAGTATGTTCTTGACTTGTTAAAGGAAGCTGGGATGACTGGATGCAAGCCTTGTTCAACTCCAATTGAAGCATATCATAGACTGAAGGAAGATGATAGTGAACAATTGATTGATGCAGGAAGGTACCAACATCTTGTTGGACGTCTCATTTATTTGTTTTTGACAAAACCATACATTACATTTATAGTGAGTGTAATCAGCCAGTTTATGCATGCACCCACTCAAGCTCATATGGAGGTTGCTTATAGAGTGTTGAGATACTTGAAAGTTTTCCTAGAAAAGGCCTCTTATATCAGAGACATGGGAATCATAAAGTGGTAGCTTATACTAATGCTAATTGGGTAGGATCAATATCAGATAGACGATTAACTTTAGGGTATTGTACACTTGTTGAAGGCAATTTGGTTATATGGGGAAGTAAGAAACAATCAGTAATCGCTAGATCAAGTGCTGAAATTGAATTCCAATCTATGGCTCATGGTATATGTGAATTGTAATGGTTGAGGATGCTGATTACAGAACTTGGTCTTCATGTTCTTAAACCTATGAACCTTTATTGTGATAACAAGGCTACGATTAGCATTGCTCATGATCCTATACAACATGATAGAATGAAGCATGTAAAGGTGGATTATCATTTCATCAAGGACCATCTGAAAGCAAGTCGTATCTGCATGTCATTTGTCCAGACTAAGGATCAGTTAGCTGATATCTTCACTAAGGGACTAATTGGGGCACGATTTTCTATGTTGGTTGACAAGTTGAGAATGCTGAATATTTATTCTCTAGCTTGAAGGGGAGTGTTGGTAGATATTAGTATATAAGTAATAGTGGGTATTATTGTCTCCCATACTTATATATGTATGTAGTCTACATTATACCATATAATGAAGACCTAATTTTTCATATAAATAAAATATGAGTCGTATGGAGTGAGGCATACGATTCTCTCTTCTCATCCATCTTCTTCTTCTCTTCTTCTTCTCTCTTTTCTTATAATCTCCAAATCTAAGTATTATTAAATTCTAACTAACACCATTCCTTCTTGATATGGTGAGTTTCTTGGAGAAATCAGTCACATAAGATTTGATCAGCTCTCTACCACTACTAATTCTCCATCTATTCTCAACTTGAAAATATGGTTTAAGATTTCTTTTACAATATGTCATTCAATGAAGGAACTTGGTGTTACTGTCACCTTCTTTTAGCTATTTAATTTTTGATTTCTACATCCTTGAACTCCTTTTTTCTCTCAGCTCTCATTAAATTTTCTTCTTCTGTTAGCCCCTCTCTTCTCTTCCCTCCCATCCATGGATTCAAAACTCCGCCAATCCCAATTGATCCGATCAATCTGGCCAATCAAGCTTGGTTGTTCCACTTCAGATCAGCTGATCCAATCTCTATCTCATGAAAGAGTTGGGATTTTTGGGGAAAACATGAGAGAGTAGTTCTTCTCTCATGCTGTTATTATATTTATACATAAATACATGAGAGAAGTACTCAAAGGTATTTTGTATGGCCAGTCAATAGACTCTTCCTCCTACAAACCTTCCAAAAATTTAAGGATTTCCACCTTAAAACTACCATCCTAATGTTTATCTTCCCATCTTTCATCCCTTTTAGTCTACTCTCTTTAAGGAGCACCATCATGATATGGGTTTTCAAGAAAATCTTCCATTGACCCATCATCATAACATCAAGAGTAGGGTTTTCTAATTTTGCTAAGCACTGGGTTAATGCTTCTATTTGCCTTCAACAACAACAACAACAACAAACAGCCTTATCCCAACTATTTGGGGTCGGCTACACGAATCCTGTTCCGCCACTCCGCTCTG
>JAOXJP010196103.1:0-26126 GCA_025762735.1 Platanus orientalis
ATGCCCTAAATCAATCCTGGATCAATCCAAATAAATTTGGATCGAACTGATAAGTTTGGATCAATTTAAACAAGTTTTTTTAACTGCTACCCATTCGCACTAAAATGTTCATAACGCTCTCTATAAAACTCGGAATCAATCTCCGTTTGTTGTGTTAAAAAGTAGACTTCAAGAATTTCTAACGTTGTATGGAGAACCCCCTAATTCACTCAAAATTGGTATCAGTATGCCTAGGAAGTTACCACAAATCTGTGGACGTATCAACATAGACACATTATGGGTAAATGGGTATAACTTTTTCTAGGAAACTTGTAATTGCATACCGTTTAATTTGCTAAAAAGTAGACTCCTAGATATTTCTATCAAGGTATAGTATGACCTCTAATTCTCTTGGAATTTTTGTCAATGGGCCCACGAATGTATCTCAATTATGAAACTAGGAAAACTTTCTAGTTTGATAGGTTTGAGACCCAACTTAAGCCTTACACTTCTAACTTGGTCAAAAGGATTCCTAAAAAATTTTATGGTGTATGTAAACATGTGAAATGACAATTTTACCTTTACAAGAGTAAAATTATATTTTTACCCTTTAAGTGAAATGCAGGTCGTTACAGTAACTCCCTTCTTCTTAAGTCTAGAAAATGGTTGATATCTCTCTAAAAGATTTGATATAAATCTCCTTATGTAGTGAGTCTTCCTTGGAGACTTTTCATCTCCATAAAATTCTAAAGAGGCATGTCAAGTAGGGATTTCACTTTTGACAATCAATATTGATGTCTCTATGACGGACTATGAACCCAGAAACTTCCTTAAGGAAACCCTAAATGCACATTTGAGTCAAAGATATGCTATCACATTAACTTATGGTTGGTGCCATGATTTGCTCCAATTTTTAGCATCAAGGTAGAAGTTGATGCAAAAAACTTTGGAATTCGGTCATTTCTTGACAATATTTTAAGTTACCACAAAAAGATTGCCACTGAAGATATGTTTTCTTGTAGTGTACTCAATGTACTTGTTATGAGGTTAGTGTGTCTCTCAGGATTACTGACCATGGAAATGCCCCAACCATAGTTTTGAAATGAGGTGGAACTGGCTAGTCAAACCTAGGTATACTGGGACTGAACTGCTCTCCAGTTCTTTCCAGCCTCCAAACCAGAGAAAGCCAAAAATCACATATAAACGACCGGTCTTAACAAACCATCTGTTTTAATGAATCTTCCAATTTTCTACGAATCGACCAGTTAAAAAAAAAACAAATTTTAAGATTGTTATAAACTCAACTTGGATAGAACATTCCTTTTGGAAAAAGAATTAAGCCCTCAGAAACCCTTTTCTTGATTCCCTCTCTTTCCTTCTCATTTCTCATACACCTCAAATATCAAGGAATCCTACTCTTACATCTAGATGAAAAGAAGAAGAAAAAATCATGAATAAGTAAAAGAAAGGAAGAATAAAAGATTAGAGAAGAAGATGAGGAATTGATAGAATCTCAACTAATCAACCATTAAGTATAAAACGGATGGAGGTTCAAGGTTCTTGCTATCATTTCCCATATTTTTATAATCTTTCTTAACTATTTAGGTATTTTATATTATTTTGTCAACTATGTTTAACTAATCACGGTTAGATTGTATGAACAGAGGGGGGTTGAACCCCAATGTGGCCCGAATCAACCACCTCATCGATTCTTTACCCAGTCCATTTCTCGAAACTGTGGCTTCATCACACTATTGGGGCCCATAAGATTTGGGGGTTTGTAGCCTAACACTGCCTATGTTCTTTCTTTCTTCTCCCTTTTCGATTCTTCATTGGCACATTTATATGATGCCTTGCGATTATCTCTAAAATTCTGATGGAACTGTTGCAAATATTAAACACAATATAGGCCAAGAAGATGCATCTATGTTGAAACATGCACTAGATAAGCACGCAATCAATATTAATTACACACATACAGACAGACACATCCATTGCACAAACTCTTAGAGGATCCTCCATTGTACGTATTGCCAACCAGTGAATCCTACTTACGTATAGGGTTGGATTGAATTTAACAACTTGAAGTCGAAATGATCGATTTCTCATACTCAGCTATCTCGAACGAAATTCGTAAAGGAAGAAGAACTGTGCTGATTGTCATGACTAGAAATCCTTAGGTAAAGATATTCTCATCTAGAGATCTTATAGCATCAACTGCGATGATTTTATACATTTCCTCTGTAGGATGAACAGCATCCCAAAAAACATATTTCGTTGGATTTGCACATGTGCTCAAGCCTCTACATGTATCACCGTATTCGATTGTCCCTGTCCCACAACACCCCTTTGAAGTCACTGTAATACCTGCCAATTCATGAACATAAACCTGCATGAATCTCTTTGCTAATTGAAGTGCTTAAGAAAATATTTAACACGACAGAAGATAATGCCTTTAGTAAACCATGTTCTACGTTCTTACCATATTTGATGGGGTTGTTCATCACGCTTTCAAGAGTAGCATAGATGTCTACAAAGGCAGTTTTCATCCCTAACGAGGTCCTTACACTGGCCAAAGCATCCTTTGCCTTGGTATTGAATGAGAATGCTATCTTATTATAACTATCTACGCATCCAGTTGTGCCCATTATTGTCTTGACAAGCGGCATACACCCTAATGGAGGGATGGCGACGACGATCAATCTTGTGGCTCCTAGTTTGTGCATCGCCTAATTAAGCAATTGTAGATGTTAAATGGAGAAATAAGTGTAGGCTTTCATAACAACAACTAAAACTATTGCTACTGCTGAGATTAATGAAGTCTGAATAGTATCGTTAGAAGAAAAAAAGATTTTTATGGGAGACCATGGGCTCCTAAGAACCATCTATTCAACCTCACAGTGGCACATTTGGTACACATGCAAGATAAATGTTATGACAAAGAGATCCAACATGGATTGAAGGCATCGTGAAACTAATAAGAGAAAAAAATACAGAATAATAATTGCAGAGCACATAAGAACTTGTGGTTCAGCAATAGCAATATTGCCTACATTTACGGGTGAAGATGATCGAAGAAACTTTCACAGACATGAAGATTGTAGTTATGAAAGGTCTCCAAAATATCCTACAAACAGGATTGATATAGATTAACCCAAATCCCAATCTCAATCTCACTTGGAAACAAAAAGCTTCCAATCCAAGTAATTTTTAATTTTGGGTTTTGGTTGATCTATCTAGTTTGGACCAACTAATCAGATGCTTGTTGTACATGATAAGATTTGAGTCACAATTACATGACGCAGCGGAATAGCAAGGAGAAGAACACATTGTCTCTTTTGTTAGGAAAAAACCCTAAACTTCATTGAGGAAGAGAAACTTGTTCTAGAACTTTTGTTAATGAAAAACTGAATTGCCTTGAAGGCTACGATACTTTAAATAGAGAAAAGAAACCTTAATTCGTGTTAGGCATGAAATTAGGCTAATTTGGTAAATTTTACCAAAAATTAAAATAATAACAAAATCAAATACTACCATCACTAAGAAAAACATCGCAGAACAAATGGGATCTTATTCTGACTTCTAAATAGAAAGTTATAGCGAAAAGGAAAATTACTAAAAATAGTAAAAACGCTGATTTGAAGGCCTTAACAAAGGAATTTATGTGAAAAGTGGTGGTGCTCACAGCAAAGCAGTGACTTTTTGATCCTCGCAAAATTTCGCTTAAGCTAACCAAATTTCATGCAATTCCATTCTCGGGGCTCATGATTTCTACTAGAGCTTTTTGCCCTTCTTGTATATAACTCACAAAACTGCTTGTGGTGTTTATTCTACATCATTACACCAATAAGAGATTAATCAATGAAAATAAAATGCTGAAAATCAACCTGATCATATAACAGCCGCGATGAATCTGCTATATTCCATCAATTATTGCCAGTGGTCCAAAAAATTGTGTATTGAAAATGGTCATGGTCATGGGCAACCATGTTTCTATATCATGTCTCCTAGGTGGGACTCATCAAATGAATGGATCTGGACCCGATTTCTTACATTTACATGCCACAGACGATCATCGTTTTCAATTTAAGGGAAAAAAGTGTCAAGAAAGAAACCTGTTTTTCAAGTAGATGGTAAAATAAAAATTTGAAGAAGCATGAAAGAATGAGAGGCACCTTGATGTGATCAACTAGGCATTTAATTAGGTAATCCTCGTATTGTTCAACAGTATACTGCTTTGAACGAGTAGGTTCGACGTAATAATTCTGGATGAAGTCATTTGTACCCATACTCAATAAGAAGATTGCATTTCTGATTATCTCATTCTCTTTCTTCTCTCCAACCATCCTTCTTAATTGGATCATGTAGTGCTTGAGGTAATCTAGCTGTCTGGAAATAGGTAGCACATTCTGTCTCATCAAGTGAAAGGGAATGAAGGGTTAGCAATCATTGATCACACACACACACACAAAACCCATATGCATAGTTGTAATTAAACCATGGGATTTAAAAGTTATGTTAATTAGAGGGTAAAAAGTTCATTAATGGGTAGCATATATACGAGCAAAGCATATTGTTATACTGTCCATTATGGTTTTAATTGGGGATGCATGCCAATACACAGTCGGGCTTTGATCATACAGTTATCTAAGACAAATGTATATTTTTTATCCTACTCACATTGTTGCACAGCACCAATAGCCTCTTTGAACTCGACTGCATGACTACACCTCACTTGAATATTTTCCAATTGTAGGTAAAGCTGCTCAAATGGAATAAGACCATTTTTAAACGACTTGCTATGCAAATGCTTAATTCTGAGTGAGGATCCTTTATTCCCATTAAATTACTCTTAACGCACTGCGTGCATCTACAATGCAACGCATAGACTAAAAAAAGTGAAAACTATCTACTCAAATTTGATTTTTTTTTTTCTAGGTGTCATATTGTAGATGCATGCAGTGCCTTGAAGGTAGTTTAATGGCAGCAGAGAATCCTCACTCAGTTATGTTATGCTACATGGAAGGAGAATGATTGTCAGTGTTGACACAGTCCTCTGTTAGGCATGCCATTGATCGACACATGATGTGTTCTTGAATTTTTGGTCTCTTTTTTTATACGTAACATTTTTTGAACGTTTTTAGCACTCAACACAATATGTCAGCTTATATTTCCCCCATAAACACAAGATGCCAAATTGCTAAGTTGGTAAATTCTGTGGGTATCATACCATGGACCTGGGTTCAAAACCCATCGTCACCTACAATAAATTAACCACTATCATTTACCTCTCAAAAAAAATTATTCACCATAAATAATACAGACACTTTGTCATCACATAAAATTTTCTTCCTCCATGTTAGTGTTTAAGAAAAGGACAGAAGGCACCTGACTTATTACCCAATCTTTACCGAAAGGAAAATGATTTGTCTCTAAAGGATCCTTTCATGTGAGTTGGGCCGTCCTGCCAAAGTCCCGGATTCACATGTACCTCCCAAAAAGTTTTTGGGGATACATGTGCGTCTGGGTCCAACTCACGGGAGAGGATCCAGTCTGGCCACAGATTGACACATCATAGGTTCTGAATTTGGTGTTTTTTTGGGGGGGACAAGTATCCTCTGGTTCCACTTATGAGACGGTGCCTACTTTTTCAACTGGGTACTTTTTCATGGTTTTACCCTAACACATCACGCATATACTGCGCACACAGAGTACTTTCGTTACCCTAACTTGGCTTGGCAAGGTTCAACCCTTAACCGGTTGAGCAACCATAGCATCCTCTTTAAAAAAGTGAAAGATTACTCTCTAAAAAAGTGATTTTCATTTTTTAGAATGCATTTAGATTCAAAGAATTGGAATTGGCATTGGAATTTCAAGTCTACATAATTGAAATTCGCAAAATTGAAATCAATGGATTTATAATTTTACAACTTGAATGCATATATATATATATATATATAGACGGAATTAGAATTCAAAAATCTTAATTCCGTTGTTTGGATGCACAAATATTCAAAAATTTCAATCACCCCATTTTGTTCGCTTTCTACTTACTGGGTGGCTTTGAGATTCTATGTCCCATCACCAAGGACTCTCAAGTCCTAGGAGTTGGGTTCAAAAGCTTTGCATTCACTATGCTTAGGCTTTTTTTATGGCCTAAAGTTCCTTGACAATCACTATAAAGACATTATGTTCACTCTTATCGGGATTTTAATGTAGTTTATCCACTATGAAGATCACTCGGGAAGAAAAAATAACTATATTTTTTTCACTCTTTTTAAAAGCTAAAATAAGCTAGATTTTTCACTTACGGGCATTTTGATCAATTGATAAAATAACATAGGCATTTTGAATACTTTTTGTGTTAAAAGCCTCCCCACAATTGTTTGAGGGAGTAGGGAATTTTTGCCTATTGAATATATTTGAAACATAGCTAACATGAGTTGGATTTTCCATTCAATGGCATTTTGATCAATAAATAAAATAACAAAGAGCATTTTGGGTATTTTATGAGCTAAAAAACTCCTAATAGTTGCTTGAGAGAGGAGGACATTTTAATCATTTTGTATAGGTAAGTAAAATATGTAAGAAGTTTAACTATTTGAGTAAACCTAAAGCATAGCTAACATGACCTAAATTTTACACTTAGAGGCATTTTGGTCAGTTGATAAAGAGGGTATTTTGGATACTTTGTGTTCTAAAAAACTTCTCATTGTTGCTTGAGGAGGGCATTTTAGACATTTGAATAGATCTGAACCATAGCTAACATGAGCTAAATCTTCTACTCAAGGGCATTTTGATCAATTAATTAAATAACGTAAGGTATTTTTGGTACTTTGTGTTGTTAAAAAACTCCTCATAATTGTTTAAGGGTGGAGGGCATTTTAATCATTTGAATAAACCTGAAATATTGATGAGGGTATTTTGGTCACACACCGTCTCATAAAAAAGAAATGGAAATAACAACTTACAAGTTGTTATTTCAATTCCATTGATTTGGGGTTTCAATTGACCATTTTAATTCCCTTGGGATTTGACTTAAATCCATTTTCATGATTTAAAATCAACCCCAAACGACTAAAATGGATTTTAGTACCTCAATTCCAGTTCTATTCTTCCAATTCCTTAAATCCAAACGCATCCTTAAGCTAGGTGGGCAGATTTGAAAAATGAAGAACATTATTGATAAGCGGAATGGATATGGAACCAACGATATGACTGGTTTGCCATTCAACCTGGTTCGATTGTGCTACAGTTTGCAAACCAGAGATGCCCATCCGATTCTATTATAGAACCAAATTGGCTCTCAACCACTTCTAAAAAATTCATGTTTCACATTGAACTTCAACACCAAGAAGCCAGTTTGGTCCAGTTTTCAAAACTATGACATGAACCCTAAAAGAAGAGGTAACGTACCGTCAGGTTAGCAGTAAGATCATCGTAACCAGACGCAGCTGAGGCAAAACTAACACCATGTAATAGATCTTCCTTCTTTAGATTCCGGTCTAGAAAAGCCGGTAGCACCTTTTTATAACCCAAGGCCTCAGCTACAAAAGGAACATCATTTCAAAGCAAGTATTAACAAAAGATATATCAATTAAAAGTGTTCAATTTTTTTCATACAAACGTACACACAACTTCCATGTTTGGGTTGGCTAAATCCTAACTTGCTTTAAATTCTAGTATATGAACTTATGCAGGATAGATGTTCTTCAACCCAACCATGATTGCTGTCTTCCCACCCACTCCACTCATGACTCAGCCCTTTTTAACATCCATTTTTTCAGGGTTTTTGCCCAATTTTCTCAAGATTCAAAAGGAAATGCTTAGAAAATGCACTGAAACGTTGGGGAGGGGGGGGGTGAGGATGGATTTATAAAAGAAAGAGAAGAAAAGAAAAGATAAAAGGAGTAAAAAGGGAGAATGTACCAATGAAGTCAGTAGTAAGTCTTCCATTGCTGAACCTTCCGGTGGGGCGGCCATTAAAGAAGTCCTTCCCGTAGGGTGGGAAATTGCCCTTGAAGGACGTCGAGAGACGATTGTTGTTGCCAGGATCCACGCTTGAATCACCAAAAACCAAAAAACAAGTAATATTATTTTGAGCTGCGACTTGTCTCAGTTGATGAACATCGATAGCTCGAGCTTGCAGTGGCATTGCTGCCACTGCTAATGCCATTAACAACACTAACTTCATCATCATCATCTTTGCTGTTAGTGCAAATAAATGAGAGGCTTCGACGTGACCATTTTAGACCGGGATGGCCATTATATTTATAGACCTCATTAGATCTTCATTGTATACCGAATATGAATTATGAAGAGCATTAAAGTTTCTTTCTACGACAGACTTTACTAGCCAACAGCTAATATGCTTGCTCCTCAAAAACAAAACGTGGTCTGGTCTAAGTATGTTGGAGCGTCGTCTACTCATTGAATTTACTTCGGTTTGGTGGTAGTTGTGCTAAGTGTACGAAATTTCGTGAAGGCCCTTCAAAGATGTTTATTGTCAAAAAAGGCCATTACATTTGCATAATAACAAGTGGGTGTGAAAACCCAAAACTCATTTGGGTCAAATTTAAGGAGTTACCTTAACAACCACAGTTGTGGTTATAAAGAGAGGTAAAATTCAAGTTGTCTTCCCCATACCCTATATGGAGGACTGTCAAGATGAGTTACTGACCAAACAGCCCTTAGGCGAGTTGGCATCAGTACTACCCTCTAAATAGTACTACAAGGCCTCAGGATCCTCTCTTGATTGCAAGAATAGTTGCTACTAGGGAAGGCGGACAGATGCCCAAAAAGTAATTTTTGTATGCATTAGGATCCTCCCTTCATCACAAGAATTCTTGTGACTAGGAGAGCCAGATATTTATCTCAAAAACCGAAAATTACCATCTAAAAATCCCTTTTTTGGCCCTACGGATTTGGTAGGACTGACTTATGTCACCCTAAGGTAGGACTGACAACATAGAGGGCTAACACATCAGTGGCAAAAAGTGAAGCATCCCCAAAAGTGTATATCACTTTTTCGGTGCTGATGTGTCAACCCCTTATGGCAGTCCTACCTACGGTAACATAAGTCAATCCTACCAAATCCCGTTACCTCTTTTGGAGGTACGTATCTGCCTCTCCTAGTCACAAGAGGACCTGAGCTCGACTACAAAGGTCCTCGTGGAGTGTATGTATTGTCCAAGTTGTTGGTTGACACCTCACTTAGCATCGGGTTTGATTCATCTCCCGTCTGCATGGAGAAATATCACACCGCTATCTATTAGCACATGACACAATGCCTAACATAAAGAATGTCTTGGTAGCTGAGGGTATGAATCATCCCCGAGAATTAGGTAGGACAGTGGAGTGAATATATATGGAGTGACATCACACCTTACCAATCAGTTCATTGGGTTAATATATATGGGTCAAAGGAGAGTATTATAACAAAGGGAAAGGATGTTCTCTCCGGGGAATGGGAAAGGATGTTATGTCTAGGATGGTGTCCAAGACACCTGGGGACAACATATAGAAAAAAATGGGTGGGTGTTGCATTTTTTTAATATCGAACATGCATTTTATTCGATATAGCGGCCCTGGTGTCCTGGACACCATCCTAGACACCAATCCTGGAGAGAACCAAAACAGATCTTCCGTGGCAAAAATGCCTCTGTATGATGAATTATAAACAGATGTGTTGTTTTTGGGGGTAAAAGGATCCTAAAAAGTGTTCAGTTGAAAAATTAGGAGGTCATTAAAAGACATCAAAATTAAATACACATCATATGTCAATCAATGGCACGCCTTCAGAGGTCTGTCTCAAAACAGACAATCGTTCTCCTTAAACTAAAGATTGCACTTGTGTATTTATTAATGAATCCTTTGTCGTAGAGACTGACATGGTATCTATCCAATGAGGAAGGATTTTGTCCACCTCCCTTATTTACACTAACCTCCACCAGGTGTCAAGAGGTGGACACATCGGTGCCGAAAAGTGATTTACACCTTTTAGAGAAATAAGGGAGGTGGACACAATACTTCATACCGTCGAATTAGATGGGAGATGATTTAAGCCTAGGAAAAAGGGAATTATAATGAGTTTATAGTATAGAATACCTTTATATTTATGAATGAACCCTTGGGTGAGTGGCGAGGCTTTTCTACACTCGGTGTAGAAAACGCCGAGGTCAAAGGGTGGCCACTTCAGCGTCAGAAGTGATTTACACTAGCCCCCAAAAAGTGGAAATCACTTTTGGCGCTGATGTTTCTACCTATGTGACCCTTGGCAAAGGTTAGAGGAGGTTAGGAGTCAGCGTATAAAATCCAAGCCGCTTTGTGAGGCTTTGTTTCCCATGCCTAATAGAGATATTGCTTTAGTATTTCTCCGCTCAATCTGGAGATAATTTGTACAACCATAGTTTATGTCTCCCAGGGTCGGAAGTTGAGTCCCTTTTTATGGTCCACTGGAAAATGATGCATTAGCTATGGTGTCTGATGTAGAACAGATGTCACAAGAAGGTTTGTGAGTTACACACAGGAAAGAAAAAAGGCTCTAATAGAAATCATGAGAGTAAAGGGAAAAGCTCTAGTAGAAATCATAAGCCCCGAGATCGGAATTACGTGAAATTTGGTGAGCTTAAGCGAAATTTCACGAGGATCATAACTCAAGCTTTGTCGTGAGCACCACCACTTTTCATATAAATTCCTTCGTTTAGGCCCCCACATCAGCGTTTTTGCTATTTTTAGTAATTTTCCTTTTCGCTATAACTTTCTATTTGGGAGTCAGAATAAGATCCCGTTTGTTCTGGGATGTTTCCTAGTGATAGTAGTATTTGATTTTGTTAGTAGCTCGTTTTTGCTATTTTTGGTAAAATTTACCAAATTAGCCTAATTTTGTGCCTAACACGAATTAGGGATTCTTTTCTCTATTTAAAGCATTGTAGCCTTCAAGGCAATTCAGTTTTTGATTAATAAAAGTTTCAGAATGAGTTTCTCTTCCTTGGTGAAGTTTAGGGTTTTCTCAACAAAGGAGAACGACGTGTTCTTCTCCTTGCTATTCCGCTGCACCATGACTTCGAGGGTTTGACCATGTAGCATGTTCTACAAGATGATGAATTATTTGATTCTAACTCTCTAAAACTACTATGTTGGCTCATCTAGGAAAAAGCTCAATGTACACATCATCAATCTAATGCATTGGCTCTTGATAAATTAACTTATCAATGATTTTTTTTTTGTTGAATCAGAGTTGTAGGTAGAATTAATAGAGACAACTTTGGCTCATCAACTACCTTGACAATCTCTTCTTCCTTCTCCTTGTCTTTCACAATTTTGTAGATGGGTTATACTCAACCCTTTTTTTTTGCTTCTTGGTCACCTATGATAATCTGATAGCTTTGAGGATCATTGGTTTGAGAGTAACTGTTGTAGGATGATTTGAGGCTTAAACCTCCTACGGGAATGGGCCCAAAGGTTGATCAAAATATTAGGATTAACCACTTTAAATTTATCAAACTGAGAAGGGTTCAGTTCTGGAAAATCTGGGCAGCAGTTAATGAACAACCATAGCTTCCACTTGACTTATTCGAATAAGCTAAAAATTTGCAAGAGAATAGGTCTACGGACTAATAAGCAGCACACAAAATTTCAGGCTAAACAAAATACTAAAAGTATGTAAAACTCATCAAAAGCCAGGTTTGTCTCAGTGTTCCAGAATGCACAGAATGTGATAAAACAGTCCAGAAAACTCTAGTGGAGGTTCTAATCTAAGAGATGAACACACTAGTATCCCAACAGAAGTAGAAGATGAAATCCAAAGAAAAACAGAGGAAACTTAGGCCGGAAACTCATAAACTGATGTATAACTCAGAAGAGAATAAACCCAGTTCATAATGCTAAAGAGAAATCACTCAGAACTCAGATTTAACAAGTAGAAGATGACTTATCTGATAGGAAGCAGTACAGTAGCAAGTAGGAGAAGAGATTAATTGTAAAGAGAGAAAAAGAATGATCACACGAGAGCCAAGGTTCCACAGGTCAGTCCATGTGGGTTCCTATAGAAAACCCATGATGGGTTTTTCTTCCAGCAGTCCACGAACACCAGAGTTACTCAATAGGGGAGGTCGTGGGCTTTCAATGCTTCAAGAGAACACGTGAGAGAGAACATCCTTATTTAACTAAACACAGCAGCACTTTTAAAACCTTGAAGGCATCCAATTTCATGCACCAAAAAAATTTTAAAAAAAATAAAAAAAATCCCAAACCCAACGTAGGGTTAGGAGAATTCAAGAGGAAGACAATAACTTCAATTCTAAAATTCTTATTTCACCAATGCATAAATCCTGGGGGCTAACCCCTTTTAAATAGCTTACAATATTCTTGAAATTAGAACCCCCTAAGAATTAGAAACTACTAAAAGAAATAGAAGCTAACTTCTATGACAAACTTGTAAATCATGGTAAAGGTCATTACTCAGTGTTGGTCTCGTATTTACGGGATGCTGGGAGGGATGGACAGGAAACATACCTCACCTTTGGCTTTTTTGCACAAAGTTGATGCTTACCAGACTTGAACCCACATTTTCATGCTGGATGGCCCAAGCTGCTACTGTTGCACCAAAACAATGACCCTTCTAAATCATAGTCTTTCCAAAATTAGAAAGATTTAATTCTTCTACCTAACTCTTATAAACTAAAAGATTTACTCGAAATAGAAACTAAATAAACCAATTGCTAAAGCTTCCTAAAAAGATATCAAATAAAACTTACTAAAAACTGTTTTCCCGTCACATACCGATATCCCTTTAGTATTTTGGTCATAACTTTCCCAAATCACATCGGATTTGCAAAATCTTGTTTCATTTGGAAGGTAACTGAGTAAACCTTCTAAGGATACCAAATTCTAGCAAAAAGGGCAAGTTTTGACCTTAGAAAATTTGGACTAAAAGCAAGTTATAGGATTACAACTCAAAATAATTAAAAACCTAAATTGACCTTGGATTTTAAGCCTTATTTTAGGAAGACCAAATAATAAAAGTTTTCCTATGCTAACCTTACAAAATATGATCCCTTTAAAAAAAAATTAAGAAAAATAAATTTATATGACCCTAAGAAATGTCCACATTAGTAACATTTCTACTATCATTGAGAAAAAAGTGTGAATTAACCTTACCATGGTGCTCCACATCCCTTTCATAAAGTCAAGGTTGTCTAAGCATGTTGTGTGTGATGTTCATTAGAATCACTTCAAAGTAGATGGAATTCTTGTCTGAACCAAAATAAAAGATATCAAACATCTCTTTGATACAAAAAGAGAAGTACCATTAATGCACACAACCTTTTAGGGTGGTGGGTGCTTCTCTATAGGCAATTGAAGCTTGTTTACAATACCCTATGAGACCACATTTATGGTTCTTCTACCCTCAGCAATCAGCTTACACACCTTATCCCCACATCTAACTTGTGTGTGGAAGGTAGTGCACAACCAATCTTCACTATTTTTTTCTTTCTTTAAAACTATGTAAATACTCTAAACCAAGTTCAAGAAGGAATCATCTTCCTCAACACTCTGCTGTCAGTTCACAGTAGATTGAGAACTCTTAGTCCTCCACTTCCCCTGACTTGATATTTGATCAAATAAATTGTCCATCTATTTTACTAGTTTCATAAGCATATAATCCTACTGGCCATCTGTGTGTCTTCTCCTATAGTTCCCAATCAATCCTAGTTGTCATGGTAAACAGATACAGGAACTATCAATAGAAGAGGTTTCAAAGCGAAGAATACTAAAACCAGCCACGGTTTTTTTTTTTTTTTAAGGGGAGAAATTAGAGATAGATTAAGGAGTCAAGAGAAATCAACTAGAGGGTTTTGCAAAATTTCCTTTGATATTAATAAGAAAGAGTATCCAGAGTTGAATATGATAAAGCCATGATATAAAATAAATAAATAAATAAGAAGAGCTGAAAAAGAAGAAAGGAAAGGATAAACCCAATGGAATCAGCACCAAAAGACAAAGATAACCCACTGGAATCAGCACCACTGAAACTCTAGAAATCAGCACCAAAAGACAAAGATAACCCACTAGAATCAGTACCATTGTAACTCTAGGAATTAGCACCTAGAGGCCTTTAAACCATCAGCACCCTTAGAGAGATTTTGAATTGGCACCAAACTGATATGCTAGCATAAATTGTGTTCACTTTAATTAATTAATTTATCTATTTTGTCAACCACTCCATGTTCTCTGTATTCGTAGACTAATATCTAAATTCCTAATTAAAATAAATTCTAAAATTGACAGTCCCCATCAAAAGGTGATACCCTACTAGTACTATATCTGATTCGCAAGATCTTGGACTCATTGGAAAAGTGTAATTGAATAACCTGTCAAATAACACCAAAATCTAGCCAAACAGGTGATGCAACAGCTCTCCATTACTTGGAGAAGGTTTATCCTATTCGGAAGCCTAAGCCAAAATTTTGCTAAGGAAAGAAGAGTGGAGGCAAATGTCCATGATAGAAGAATATTTTAGGGGTCTTATAATTTTAATTTATGCATGTACTAAGGCTTTTTTACAACCATGGGAATGAGGTTTATTAATTAGAGCGTTTAGGGGTGTTTAGGGAGTTTTATGTTATTTTTTTAAGTAAAAAAAGAGGGGCTTGTGAGTGCTGATTGTGTGAGGAATGAGGGGGGGGTAGTTTAGGTATTTTTGGTCCAAAAGTAAAAAAAAAAGGGCTTTAAAACCCTATTGTTGTATCGAGAGAGGAGCTTTGACATGAATAGAATTGAAGGTTTTGAAACCCACGAGTGGATTGTGGTTCCGCCTTCATCTCCCTCTCCTTCTTCAATCTTCATTCTCCTTTATTGCTTCTTCCTTTCTTTTTATTCATCTCTTCTTCATTAATTCTTCTTATTCTTGATTCTCTTTATTCCTCACATCCTTCACAGATTTTCTGCAATTTTGGACTAACCTTCATTGAGTAGATTGAACACCAAACATCAACCATCCAACTTTTGATCAAGTTCTCTTGTGAGGGCATCTAGGACCCCTAGGCGACCCATCTTGAAGTGTCATTTCCTTCCTTAAACCAACCCCTATAAAATAGGGGCAGGTTGGAGTAGTACTAAGCGGCACTCTTGGTCTAGGATGATTTTGTCAGTTTTTATCTACACTTTGAGGCGGGTGTTAAGGCTGATTCTAGGAATTTTCAAGAGGCATTGGGGTCTACTATAAGAGGTAAGAACATTTTTTTTAAAAGCTTGAAGCATCAGTTCACAGTACTTGATTTTCCACGTTTCTTTAATTTTCTGACATGACCAAAATTGAACAATTTTTTAAATGAATAGCTAGATTGTTCCAAATCCTTTGAAATTTTTATGAGAATTCACTGAAGGCCTGCATGGAATAATCCCAAAAGCCTGAAATTTTTTGACATGTCAAAGGGATATTTTGGTAATTTTTTTTACTTTTCTAAAAAATTACGAAATTGCCACTAGGTCTAAATTTTCAGAATTGATTATCTGGGTTATTTTTTTTAATTGAAATTTGCTTAAAGTGTTTTGCACTGTGTTCCGCATCATTTGGTATTAGAGCTTAGGGAACCAACTTGTTTCACCTAGTTGGGATCCTAAGGAATTTTTTTCATGGTCAATCAAAAGGATAGGACATTTATGTCGCTAAATGCTATGGTTGATGAGAAAGCACTTGAGCTTGTGGGATTAAAAAGGGAGTTCCAAAATTTGAGCAAGAAGGTTGATGATAAGTATGATATCATATGGGTTCAACTAGAGGTCATTCTTAAAAACATGAATCAAACCCAAGGTTCTGACAAGGGAAAAGAGATTATTTAAGAAACTCCTCAGCAAGAGACTACTTAAAACATCTCATCTAGTGTAACTGGTGGCAAGTAGGTGCAATTTGAGACAATCCATCACCAATTAGAGCATAGTCCTAGACTGGATAAGTTTAGGCGAGACTTCGCACGAGGACCATGATTACTCCTATGGTATTATCTAGCAGGCCATTGGACATAATGTGATATTAGAGGTGTCAGATTTTTATGGTGGTGGTGATACGGATGTCTTTTTAGATTAGTTGCATAGTGTGAAATTTTTCTTTGATTTCTATAGCATTCCGGACGTCAAGCGGCTGAAATTTGCTGAGGTGAAACTAAAGGTAACAACTAGGATGTGGTGGAATAACCACAAAGAAGAGCACAGATCTTTGGATACTTTCAGACATTAGGACGATCTGAGGGCGGCTATGAAACATAGGTTTGAGGTTCTAGGAGCCAGGCATATAGCCCATCTTCAACTTACACAGATCCACCAGGGTTCCTCTACTGTGGAGGAATATATTAACCGCTTTCATCACTTAGTTGCATGTTTGTAGGCTTGCTAGGATGATGATCTCATGATTGCACTTTATAGGCATGGTTTACGTCCTTAGATTGCGGCAAATCTATGTTCTACTCGCCTTACTTCTCTTACCGATGCCATTCATATCGCCTACATTATGAAGGATCACTTGAAGGGAACCCAATAGAGATAAACTTTCCCTGATAATTATTCCCGCATGCAATCTCAAGTTAGGAACAACATTGCGTCGTACAGTTCCTAGATCTCCACCTAATGGGATGGAAGTAGTTCTAGGCTAGCCTAATAAGCTCATCTCACCTTACAGAGCTCGCAGACCAGGAGGTTCTCCTCAAAGGAATAGTGCAAGTTGTTTCTAGTGTGGTAGCACTAGCCATAGACAGGCATAATGTCCTCAACGAGTTGGCGGGATCGTAGACAAATAACCTACATCTGAAGATGATGAGGATATAGAAGTTTATATTCCGACTGATGAAATTTTCTTAGAAGTAGATACAGATCTTAAGCAATAGCATCAAGAACAACAGGAGAATACAATTTGTGTTTTACGCCCAGTCTTAACCACCAGGGAGGTCAAGGATACTAAGGATTGGCGGCGTAGCAGTCTTTTCTAGACTAGAGTAAGGTGCAATAACTAGTTGTGTTCTCTTGTGATTGATGGTAGTAGTTGTACTAATGTTGTGTCTGAGGAGGCTTGCAAAAAGTTTGGGCCAAAAATGGAACCACATCCCTCACCATATAAAGTAGTATGGGTCAACAATACGAACTTGTCAGTTCATGAGAGATGCCTTATTACTTATTCTTTGGGGGGATTTACTGATCAAGTAATGTGTGATGTACTACCTCTGAAGATATGTCATATATTACTTAGACGTCCATGGCTTTATGATAAGGAGGCGTAACACTATGGTTTCAAGAACACTTACTCCTTCCAACAGGGTAGAACGAAGATCACCGTGATTCCTAGCAAAGATGCATTGGAGGTAAAGCTCAAGAAGACTATTTGTTCTTTTATTCTCCATCGGATTCCAGAAGGCAACGGTATTTTAGGACCTCCACTCCAACTCAACGGAGTTGAGTTTTGTAAGAAAGGGGGAGTTGATGCAGCAGCTCTCCATTACTTGGAGAAGCCCTATCCTATTTGGAAGCCTAAGCCAAAATTTCGCCAAGGAAAAAAGAGTGGGGGCAGATGTCCATGGTAGAAGAATATTTTAAGTGTTGTTAATTTTAATTTATGCATGTAATAAGCCTTTTTTACCGCCATGGGAATTGAGCTTATTAATTAGAGTGTTTTAGGGGTGTTTAGGGAGTTTTATGTTATTTTTTTGAAGTAAAAAAAGAGGGGTTTATGAGTGCTAATCGTGTGAGGCATAAGGGGGGGTAGTTTAGGTATTTTTGGTCTAAAAGTTTTAAAAAAAGGTTTAAAACCCTATTGCTGTATCGAGAGATGAGCTTTGACGTGAATAGAATTGAAATTTATGAAACCCACGAGTAGGTTGTGGTTCCTCCTTCATCTCCCTCTCCTTCTTCTTCAATCTTCATTCTCCTTTATTGTTTCATCATTTCTTTCTATTCCTCTCTTCTCCATTAATTCTTCTTATTCTTGATTCTCTTTATTCCTCACATTCTTCACAGGTTTTCTGCAGTTTTGGACTAACTTTCATTGAATAGATTGAACACCAAACATCAACCATCCAACTTTTGGTTGAGTTCTCTTGTGAGGGCATCTAGGACCCCTAGGCAACGCATCCTGAAGTGTCATTTCCTTCCTTAAACCAACCCCTATAAAATAGGGGCAAGTTGGAGCAGTACCAAGCGGCATTTTTGGTCTGTGCTGATTTTGTCGGTTTTTATCTACACTTTGAAGTGGGTGTTGGGGCTGATTCCAGGACTTTTCAAGAGGCATTGGGGTCTACTATAAGAGGTAATAACAGTTTTTTGAAAGCTTGAAGCATCAGTTCATAGTACTTGATTTTCCACGTTTATGTAATCTTCGGGCATGACCAAAATTGAGCAATTTTTTAAATAAATAGCTAGACTGTTCCAAATCCATTGAAATTATTATATGAAGTCACTAAAGATCTGCACAGAATAATCCCAAAAGCCTGGAATTTTTTTGACATGTCAAAGGGTTTTTTTTGTAATTTTCTATTTCTTAAAAAATTACAAAATTGCCACTAGGTCTAAATTTTCAGAATTGATTATCTAGGTTATTTTTTTTAATTGGAATTTGCTTTAAGTGTTTTGCATTGCGTTCCGCATCAACAGGTAAGTTTTGACCCTAAAGAATAAGGTCTAAAAAAAGTGATTGTTAAGATTTTTCACTTCCTTAAAAACTATTCTAGTACAAGTAAAACTCCTAAACCACTTACAACTAAATAAATACCAAATTTATAGGAAACATAAAGATTCCTCATAAGAAACTTTGAAAATTAATGCAACCATAGACTTATGGTCTCTTGAGCCTGCTAGGCTAGGTTTGATTGGCTTTAAATATAGATTTTTAATGTCCATAAATTTGAATATGGGCCGTTTTGTATCCTGCATCATTGGCTTGCCCAACTCAGGTTGAAGTTGGTGATGGTAAGTGATGCAGGAAAGATGGACTAAACTATGTTCTATAGGGTGTGTTACATGTGGAGGCAATCTGGGCAGATTTATGGAGTCAAGTAAAGTTGTAATGTGGACTATTTATGGGATATCCTGGGCCAGATTTAGGACTGTTTAAAAAATAGTAAGGAAGAAAGGAAAATATAAGTGCTGCAAGGTATATGATGCAGACATCCAAGCTTAAGTGGGGCCCACGTGACATGTGGGTGGGACTCACACGTGTGATCCTTGTGGTAGCCAAGTGGGGAATGTATAGAGCATCTTAGATTTGATTTAATTAGTATTTTATTAGGATTTAATGTTAGACATTATCTTTTATTTATTTTGAATTTATTTTAGAGTTTTTATGTTGTTAGGAGTCTTCAAATCAAAGTTGTAATCCCGTTTTTCCTCTTTAAGCCATATTTTTAAAGGTTAAAACTCATCCATTTGGGTTGATTTTGGTGCCATTTGAAGAGTTATTCAGTTACCTTTCTAACGAGACCAAGATCTTGAGACTTTGATGTGATTTGAGAGAGTTATGGTCAAAATACTGGCAAGTGTCACTCAAAACTGGGATTTAGTTATTTTAGAATTTTATTTTTTGGAAGTCTAATTAAAGTGATATTTGGAATGACTGGTCTGTGAAGTCTATATATATCCTTGTAACCCACATGTTTAAGGATGAAATTGATAAATAAAAAATTTTCTTACTTTCTATCTCTTAGCTAGTGTGTTCTTCCTTTGTGAAAGTCTAGAAACCAGCAGTGGTTTTTCCCAAAGGTAATTTGGTATTAGAGATGGATGAGTGGCAAGACTAAAATGGATAAATGTAGGAATGAATTCATTCGTGGGAGTTTAGGGGTAGCACCAATAGGCGATAAAATGAGGGAAAATCGATTGAGATGGTTTGGGCATGTGCAACGAAGACCAATGACTGCATCAGTGAGGAGGAGTGAGACAATACAAGTTGAAGGTGCTAGGAGCACTAGAGGAGGGCCAAAATTGATCTGGGTTGAAGTAGTAAGGAGGGATATGGTAGCTTGTAATTTAATGGCAGATATGACCCAAAACAGAGCAGAATAGCGGAACAGGATTCGTGTAGCTGACCCCAAATAGTTGAGATAAGGCTGTTTGTTGTTGTTGTTGTTGTGGCTGTAATACACAAGTGCAAGGTGTATATCTGTAGCAGGCTATGTAGCAAGTGATTAAGTGTTTAATCAGCAATGTAAAGGTTTGCTTGAATTCAATAACCAGCCTAAGTTTGATTGTAGACAACTCAATATACCACTCAGAGATGTCTCTGATCAGACGATCTGTAGTTTATAGAACAGTAGGCAGTCGATCAGGTAAACAAATCTGTAATCAAATCAGGTTAAAACTTACTCTCTGAATCAACAAGACAGCCCATGATTCACACAATTGTATGACCAGGCACAGGAAACAGTCCAACAAGTGTAATAATCCTTAGCAATCCTCTTTCAACATGTCTTGGATGTGATAATCTTGATTAATCACCAGGAGAGAGGTCTATCAAGGCTTCATTCAGGAATGTATTCTTCAGCAGTAAACAACAAGTGAGAAACCTTAAGTTGGTGTAGTTGAATTACAGAGTGCAACAACTCACAGTGATAAACCCAAGTACTCAACACTTTCCAGTGTTTATCAAACAATAGCAAGAATCATAAATCTTTTGATATCACCCTTTTCCATAATAATAATCCAGCTGTAATAAGGCCTCAAATTAACCCTTTCAAAGATCAATGCATCTAAGAGAGAACAGTTCAGCAGTGTAGGATACAATTATAATCCACTAGTCATGGTTATGAACCTACACTAATGACCCAAGGACCCAGCTGGAATGGAGCCAACTGAAACTTGGCTCTGATACCAAAATTGATGCAACACAATAGAGGTGATACCCAAATTTGATGTAGGATATCATCAAGTGTCTCAAAAAATCATCAAATTAATAATGGAAGCAAGAACACACTTTAATCCATCAAGAATTAATCTTGAAATAACACAAGTATTCAAGAATTTTAAAATTTGAAGAATAAAATGAAGGAAAGGAAGCTAGAAGAGTTTAGGATGGAAAAGAGGAAGAAAATAGAAAGATCTTAAAAGGGCAATTATGGAGTTTCTTGGTATAAACCCAAGATCACAAAAATACCCCTAGTCATGCATAAGAAAATTACCAAATTTTACAGGTAAATTCTGACCTATATTAAGATCCTATGGTTAAAATTTCACAAGATTTGGATGATGTTTTCTATATGAAGCTTTAAATGGGAGATTCTTTAATAGAGGTTTACTAAAACCAGTAGGGAGTCTTTTCTAATAGATTAGCAAACTTGAACCCTAGCTGGAATTGCATAGAAAAACAAATAAATAAAAGAAAAGAAGAAAAAAGAGATGAAATGTACCTTGTGGAGAAAATGCTACCCCACACCTAGGAAAACCGTACCTAGGTTCAAGCTTTGGCACAAAACATGAAGAGAGATTACAGTCCAAATTCTTGGAAGCAAAATTTGATTTTTTTTTTATTTATTCATTCATTGCATACCAATACAAAAATGTGCAACCCTATATATAGGCTCACAAACTCAAGAAAATAGGAAGAAACCAAATTAGTAACTCCTTAACTACTAGCTTACTTGATACCTAGGACTTTCTTAAACTCAAAACTATATATATTTTTTTGATAAGTGAAATTTCGTTAAAGAGATAAAAGGGATGAGAGATCCCCAAAGACTACAACAAAAAAAGAAAAAGAAAAAGGAAAATTAGTTATAAATAAAGAACCGATTCCAATCCCTTAAAGTGGTCACAACCGAGATACACATTAAATGTTGGCTCCTTGCAGTCTTGAAACACCTTGTTATTCTGCTCAAGCCAACACACAGCCGGACATATTAACTTCCATAAGGTGGATCCTGTTTTAGACGTTGTGGACATCGGGGATTCGCTATCCGAAGTGATGAGGACATCTTGCCATGTGGTGAGTTCAGGCTGTACCAGCACCGGAAGAGGGTCCCAATGAGTCTCTACATAGACTATGAGCTATTCGGAATCCATTGTTTCAATCAGGGACTGATTCTGTGGAGTTTAGAGCCGTTTGCGACTTTTTAGGCATGTGGGGCCCACTTTCCCATGATTGTGGGGCCATACATGGACATCATCAGTGGAGGACACATGACTTTATTTTATTTTATGTTTTAGTACTTTATTTTCTGTTTTTACAGCATTTTTTATGTGTTTTAAACTTTTCCCTATGTTAAGGGCATATTCATAGTTTTTCGTTTGTTTAGGGAGTTAGTTACAAATAAGGATTTTATCCTTCTTTTAACAGTCCTAGTCGAGCACTACTAGAGTAGCTAACTGTTAGTTGTAGTTTGAGTTGGTTTTTATTTACTTTTACTTTATGATTGGAACTCTTTTTCTTTATATAAATAAGTTGGAGAGATGTGGTGGACACACACTTTACATGCAAAAAAATTCAGAATCATGAAAGCTCATAAGCTCCCTTTCTTTACAGCTGGCTGGTGTGCTTGCTTCTTCCTCTCTTAGTCTACCTCAAGAGACCTAGGTTGGTGATTTCCTAGGGAGGGGTAGTACTTCTCCTCAAGGTACTTCTCATATCTCTAAACCTTTCTTCTGCTTTATCTTCTTCTTCTCCCTTTTCTATTTTTTGTTTTTTTCCCTTGTTCCCACAGTCACCACAGGCCCCTCATAACCCTTCTACTTCACCTTCTTCAACCTTCATCATCATAAACAAACAACCTACAACATCCAATCACCTCTTTTCGTACCCACCTTGTCTCCTACAACCAAACCCACCTCCCACTACAGGTTTTATACCATACGGTTATTCCAAAACCTGCATAACACCCTTCAAACCAGAAAACTACAAAACTTCAAGAAACTTAGCCTAAGCCTGTCCACTTGCTCTCCTAACGCAATCGGCCACTCAATAAACCCCTCCCCTTTATATTTTTATAAAGAAAACCCCTTTATTTATCTTCCCAACCTGTTGTCTCCATTAAACCAGTAAAATCCCTATAACCCCTAACCTGTAAAATAATCAAGAAACCCCAAAACCGCTTCCCTTTCATTCCCATATCACATCTTCACCTATCGGTCACCTTAGCACGCCTTTTTTTTTTCTTTGATAATTCATCTTTCTTCATCATCCTCCATCAGAATACTCCCAAACCCATCATCCCACCTGCTGCCCTATCAACCCAACCAGAAAAAATTTAAAAAAAAAAACCGTGAAGAACTCTACAAAAACCTCCCAGAAAATATCCAGTAGTTTTATCTCCCTTTTTTGATCTTTGAATAAAAATTTATAATTTTTTTTTTCTGCCTGTGGTTAATCATCCCTGTCATCCCTTACTGTCTGGGCTTTAGAAAACCCAACTCCATTTGTTAGTGCAATCAGTCAGAACTTGTACTCTGCGCTGAAAATTCCTTACAGCAAGCTTTGTTTGCTTAGGCTGTTTGTTTCAAAAAGGATTTATATCCCATGCTCCATGGCAGACCTTGGCACCCCCCTCTTGTGTTTTTGGTTGTCTTTTACAAACCTAAGAGAGCTACTCCATTTGGCCAGCCTGTGTGATATATATATATATATATATATATATATATATATATTTTTGATATGATTTGCTTCAAGAAGAGCATACTATATACTTCAGTGCTCACTTAACCTGATATTGATTCAGGGATCACTCCAAAGTGATTGATTGGGACTGAAGTTGCTAAATTCTCAAGAGGTTTTGGCTTTCAAAGTGCACTGTTTTGAAAAAGCACTCTTAAGTGCTTGTGGAAAAGCTCCATAGAGTGTGATTGTTTGCTTCCTTTGCTACTTGCTTGGGATTTGCCTTGCCTAAGGTGTCCTCTTCCAACTTGTTTACTCGTCTTTTATTACTGTCTTCATTATTAGCTTATACACATAGCTCTATATTGCCTCTTAATCATTGTTTTACCACTTTTAGTTTGCTGTCAACACCCGCATTTGTTCCCATTTGCACTTCATATCACTTAGTCTATATACCTTTGTTTATTTTGATATTTGGTACACTTTGTCACCCACATATACACCTCATCTTCTTGCTGTCCAACCATATACCTTGTCCCTTTTACCCATTTTATATACCTTTTTGTAGGTCTTGATTACATAGTTTGTTAACTAGTTTGTAATTTAGTTGGTAGACAATCATACTGCATATTAGTTCTTAATTTTCATTATTTTATAAGCCTCTAGCTTGCTAAGGTTTGAGTTAAACTATCGTTTATTTTCTTTTCCTTACACTTTCAAAGCATTTGAGAGGGTAAGAATCTTGTTTGTAGTTTGACTTGTTTAGGATAATTTTCTTGTAGATCTTTTATAAACTCTTTGACATGCATGCTCCATCACGAAGCTTATGAGATTCGCCTACATTACTAAATCAAAATTTGGGTGCTGACAAACATATTCTACATTTTCCATGAGGCAAGCATCATATCAACCCTGTTTGGAGCTACCCAAGAAAGCCCAATCTCCCTTAGAAGTCTCACCCAAAACTCTATAACATAGGGGCAATGAATAAAAATGTGATCGATACTCTTGGCCTCTTCCATGCAAACGGAGCATATGTTTGGGATCATCAAGCCTCTTTTTTTTTGCAGCAAATCAATGGTGAGGAGACGCCCTTTGATCATAGTCCGAATAAAAAAGACTACTTTGGATGGGAGATGGAGCTTCCAAATATCTGTCCAAATATGATCAGGCATTGGCTCATTTAACCACCTAGCATCTCTGGCTAATTTAACTGAAAAAATTCCATTCTTTGAGAGAGTCTAGCTCAAATGATCCTCCATGTCATGCCTTAACTGAATGGGGTGCACTCTACCAAGCAAATTAGCTAAGTCCTCAAACCTTGATTTTCTAAAAACAAAGTGTCAAAATCAAGCCCTTTTAGAGGATTTCGACCTACACTCTAAGAGGGCCCTACTTTGATTTGTTGACTCACTAAAATTAATAAAATATCATTGGCAACAATGCCTTATTCTTAAAAGACCTAAAAGTAAAAACCATAATGACTCTCATGTCCTAAACTTAAACTCATGAAATATTAACTAATACAGTAAACTAACTCGATAAAGACTCTAATACTAAGCTAAAAGACTTCATCATGTGTTCCAAAGATGTTCCTCCATGTGTCTCCATGTATCTCCATGTGTGGACCCCACTAAACCACATGTGGGTGCCATGTGGGTTCCAATGTCCACATCACACTTGTTAGGTGTAATGGGTAGTTGTGCTCTATGGCGATCGATGGCGGGAGTTACACCAACGTGGTTTGTGAAGATGCTTGCAAGAAACTTGGTTTGAAGGAACCACATCCAGCTTTGTATAAGGTGGCATGGATAAACAACACTAACCTCCAAGTCAATGAGAGGTGTACGTTTACTTGCTCCATTGGAGAATTCCGTGATCGAGTTCTATATGATGTCCTCCCTATTAAAGTATGTCATATACTTATTATCAACAAAAAAGTATGCCATAGACTTTTGAGACGATCTTGGTTCTATGATAAGGACCTGCATTGTGGGTTCCAGAACACCTATTCATTCAGACACCACAATTACATGATGAAGATGGTGCCGAGTCGAGAAATCTCCTCTTTGAAATTGAAGAAGGCCGTCGGTTCCTTCCTACTGCAGTGTATATCACATGGAGGAGACGGGGTTCTTGGTCCACCCCCGAATTCAACAAGGTTGAATTCTTTTCAGAGGGGGGGAGTTGATGCGGCAACATTGCATTGGGTAGAAAGGAATTGTTCCAAATCCAAGCCTAAAGGGAATATGAGGAAGAAAGTCTGTTGTTCCCTTGAATTTAGGCTTTATTTTGATGTTTTTAGGTGTTCTATTTAAAGTTAAGTATGGAAGGGTTTTGATGTAATAAGGTAAAGAGCCATGGGGGTTTACTTGTTAAATTAGAAGTTATTTATGTATTAAGAGGGCTAGTCGTACAACACTCATTATGGGAGTATTTTTGGTATCTTAATTCAATTAGGATTTGGGAATTTATTTAAAGGCCAATCGGCCACAGGGGGAAGTTATGAATTAAAGTATTTGGATTTGGAGCCCACAAGTAGAGCTTTTTCTCTCTCATGGCTTGAGATAAGTCTATCCCTCTC